>JAHWXV010907589.1:0-14914 GCA_024586415.1 Phrixothrix hirtus
AATTATTTATTGACATTTTTTAATTTTACACCTAAAAATCAATTTTCATTTCTGAAATTGCGTGACATCATCCTACACTTAAAATAAAAATACTTTAAACTCTTTGATATGTTTTAGATTTTTCTAGTTGGTTTTGTAACAGTATTTAGAGGAATGGCACAATAATTTGTCCAATACGACTTAGAATAATCAAACATTATTTTATATGCAATTTTAATAAAAAAACGTGATACTAGAGGAATATTGTAGAAGTTGATACCTTTAAAGCAATCTTCTTGATCAGACTTAATGTAATTAATCACCTTATATTTTAAAACTTTCAAAACAGTTTTCCCTCATATTTTCTTCAGATACATAATTAATTACCTAAATGGCCAATTAGATTGTTTAAAAATTTCAGCTACATTATTACAAATTCCTTTAGTATTATTTTTGTGAAAATTGCCTTTGAAACTACAAATAAGTAAAACTGTTTAAGTATGTTAATCTAATTTTTCATTTTACACTTTTTAAATCCATATTAATTGAATCATACTTCTGTAAGTACTTCATTATTACAGACCTGTGCACAATTTTATTAACATAAAAGCACCAATCAGTTAAACATGGGGTAGATGGGTACAATTTGCGATTTAGTTTTTATTATTAAAACACTGGTTAGACAACGAAATGCATCTAGTAACTGATGTAAATTGGCTTAATTTCGTTTATCAACATATCGGTCATTGACATTTAAAAAGGTGTATCATTTTACAGTCTTGTTTTTATGCGTCTGTTTCGAAATTTTAATTAAACACGTACAATTCTGCTCCACTACAGAAATGTTTATTTGGTAAGAAACACCTACTCGATGATATTTGTATATTTGAAAGCATGTGCATAGTCGACTCATCATTATTAAAAAAAAAAGGAAGATTCGTATTGCTTTTAAGGAATGTGATATTATCTGAAACACCCTGTACTTGTTGCTATGCAATTTGTACTGAAATTTCTAATCATTTTAATTGCCCTTATTTATAAAGTTTCTTTTGTTTTTGTAGCATTGAAAATTTTTGCTATTTGATTCATAAATGATGTAGTTCAATAGTTTCAGGAAAAAATATGGTAGATCAATGGGTAAGAGGCACTCATTTATGCTAGTTTTAAACTCTACAAAAGCATTTCTTTAAAACAAAGCGGTCATAATGTTGTGTGAACATCTGTCATAAACTTATATAAAAAAGATTGCTGTCTAACCATGTAAATATGCAGTAAATTAGTACCATAAACATAGAATGTAAACCTATCACAATTTGACCTGAACGTTACATTAATAAATTAAATAAACTGGAAGAATGTTTATTAAAGACATAAAAATTGTATTTAGTAATGTTAAAACATGAAAACTTCCGTGATTCTCAATTTAATGTACACAGTTGATGGAAGTCTATTATTTTGCTCATTGAATTTGTAAAAATCATGCATATACTATTTTATTTTCAAACACTTTATGCATTAAATTGCTATTTTTTAGTTGAGACATATCCTAAATCTAATTTAAACTACAATAGGTATGTAATAAAGGAAAAAAGTAGAAAATTTACACCATAGATTATTATATCAGTTAATCCTGCTTTTTCAATGCACTCTATTATTAATAAAAATTTAATTAATTACACTGATTACTTAATTACATTTAATGCTTTTGATCCTATGTATCATCAAAAAAGCATGCATCATAGGTGTTTATTATTAATCTTTTAATAACAAATAAAATTTGTAATAATTTTTAATAATGTGCATAGCATTTATTATTAACAGCGTTACATCTAACTCCAATAATTTAATTTTAACTTTAAAAAGGGAAATAATCACAATTTCTATAAAAACAGGCAACATGAAATTTGACAGTTGGTATATATGAAGTTATGTAAACAATGCTTATTTACTAATTCTAATGGTCGTGTATTGCATAATGACTGATTTCATTAAGATGATGTTAAAACTCTTTAATTTTATACATTTTTTTATTTATGATAGGCTATAATCATGGTGTTTTGTTATAGTATAAATTAGACTCATATTGTATACAATAGTTTTTACATCATAAATCTAAAATCTGCAACATTATAGACACACTCATTAAAATTAGCAAGTCAGTACATTACTATAATAAAATCAAAGTATGATTCAATAAACTACAACAATGTAAACCCTATATCCATAGGTGTGTTTGGCATTAAGTTCAGAATCTGGAGTAGAGAGTAACCATGGTCATGTGAGGGAGTAGATTGCACTCTCAAGCACAGTTGAACGTGGACGAGTACTGAGATTTGGTAGCTATATTTTAGATTTTTTCGGTAACTTTTTAATAAATAAAAAATAGTGGGAGGGATATTAGCTTTGCAGATTTGAGAAATTTTAAATGAAGAAGAAACTGACGAAGTTAAAAAATTAGTAAACAACTTGCAAACAGTCAATAATTATGCAGAAACCATTGTGCTTAGGATAGGAAATAGACAATTCAAACTACATTTTCGAATTAATTAAAACTACATTTGAAGATTTATTAACGAAAATATACGTTGCTAATGAGCAACCTTTGAAGAAAACTACAGAATAAATATCTAAATAGATATTCTGTGATAATGTGTATATAGCTGAAAACTTTACTTTTAGTGCAGATAACAGATAAAGTAGGTGAGGATAATACATGAGCAAAATTTGAAAACAACACTATTATTAACAGATATGTAATAAAAATAAATTACACTTCTTAACTCATTTATAGTGTGGATTTCAAAAATTTAAATATCCCGCAAAAATAGCCGTTCGAGTTCCGCTACTCCATAAAAATGTTGGAGTACTTCGAGTGTAGTCTGAGTACACTACTCTGGTAATTTGAAAAGCAAACGAGCATGCATGAGATGAATAAAGAAACGTAAACGAGCACTTCGAGAGCACTCGGGGTATTCCAGTCTCAATGCCGAACACACCTCATATCTGTACCCTAACGCTCAAAATAATAGTGTAATTCTCTGACTGTTAACAAAACTATAATATATTAGAGGTATTGTGTTAATTATAATACTTAGGTTTCATGAACTTATGTTCTAGGGTATTGATATACTGCTGAACATGATGAATATAATAATAATGTTATGTTGCAGTGTAACGTGATGTTATGGGGTTCTTTAAAAGCTCTTTAAGTAAGATCAAGTACTTTTCTTGTTTTAAGAATTTGAATTTTAAATATGAAGTTCAAATTAGGAAAAATCGAAGTAAGTTAATTTGATGTTAAGGAACGTTTAGTGTGATTTTTGAATTTTGCCCTGGCTGAGTTATCTCCTATTAAAAAGATTGTTCGTTATAGATATTAATGCAGTTTGATTAAAATGAATAATTGTAACTATTAGTGATTTATCAATTATTTTTCGAAAAAGAATTATTTTGTAAAAAGACCCCAAGCAAATGCAGTCGATCATTATTTGTGGGTGTTTTTTACCCATGGATTTGCTTCTACTAAAGTAGAACCCATTTCTTGTATCTATGATGCAATTAGTCTTATAAAACTTTTGAAAGAAGCTGCAATCTTGTTCTTTTAAATAATTTTATAATACCAATTCTATGCTTCCTTTAAGTTACCTTTACAGAACTACTATGTGGCATTCTATACATATTCTCTCTTTTATTAATATTAATTTATTAATAAAAGTATCATATATGATAGAAATCAGTTTTGTCAAACCAGTTTCATGCACCGGTTTTTTAAAACAACTGTATTTATTTTATTAATAGATTTTGATATCTTTATGTGTACTTACATACCTAAGTTAAGAATGAGCAACCTTTTTTGTGTGCAGGTAATATTTACACATTCATAGATGTGGGTTGCACATATATATTAGTACACAAGAAAAGTGACTTAATTTGAAATTCGTCATTTTGAGACTAATTTTAATAATTAAAATGCAATACAAGTTTGTGGCATGAATACTCCATTAAATTTTAATTTTTCCGTGGTTATAAAAGTCTTATTTTGTTTGTAACATAAAAAACATTGATATTTTCAGATATTGTTATACCAGTAATGCCCAAATGAGAAACATTCAACTCTTGTTTGAATTGTGACATTTTTATTGATGATTGTTGCACAGGAATAAATTGTAAAATATTTATTATCTATTCTCCTTCTATGGAGTATTTGCAAAATATTTTTGTGATATTTTTTCTGATGAAAGAGGATATTATACACAACCCATTTTCATATTTATCTCCAAAATGTTGATTCTAGAGTTGTCACTTTTCATGTGTACTGACAACATAAAAATTTTCTAAGAGCTCGTTGAGACGGTACGTACATTTATCGAATCGAAATTTTTATCATATATGTAGGATATAAACACGAGCGTTCACACCTCTATTTCTGTATACAGATAAATTTTCAAATTCTAATTTGTTTTAAATACCAAATATTTTATTATGCTGTTACTGTGATGGATGACAATGTTATGCTTGTAATGCATTGGTACTTTTATGGACATAAACGAAAGAGAAAAAACAAAAGCTACTGAGATTCACTTTAGAGGCCTTTCAGACCCTCATTTGTCAATTAAGAAATGACATAACAAAGTTTTTTAATTATTATAAAATGGCCATTGCTTCATTTGGGGGTATTTTAAAAAGTACTAATTTTAATATGAACTTATACATACAATAAATTAAGTGAGTTAGCTAGTGAAATATATAATTCAATTTGCCAAGTTTTGTATGAGGTATGTAATAAAATATTTATTTTGTGGCCTATGCCTACTTTTCTGTTTATTCTGTAATCTGTCAATTATGTAATTTGTTACTTCTCCCTTTCCCCTAAACAAGGTGAATTATTGAGTTTCTACTGTATTACATAAAATTATTTAAATATCTAATGAAAGAATTGTATTTAAATTAAAAAACAAAATATTTTGATTATTAATGGTGGCGAGGTTAAAAAATATTTATACTCCCTCTGTTCCAAAATAATAGATACATTTCTTTTAAATAAGAAATTATAGTTATATAGTTAAAGTGAATTTTTATTAATAATAACATACTTATCTATATAAAAAGACATATTTTTAAAATATAACACTACATTACCTAAAAATTCTTTTGTTACTGTAATGACATTTTGTTGCATTTAAGTCATCGTTAATGAATAAATCCATTTGTTTTGCAGTTTTCTGTACTACTGTAACAGTGGGCGAATAAAAGTGAAGTTTTACACTTTGCTTTTATAAAATGTGATGTTGCAACATTTTAATAAGTAATTGAAAATATGAACTTTACTGGTTTTGATTTTAATACAGGTTCCTTTATTTCTAGAGAACAGTTTTCAGTTTCCTTCATAGTGAATTATATCCAATCTTTTAAGAAATGTACTGATTATTATGGAACAAATGCTTGATAACAGAATATTTTCACAATTATTTGTTTGTAATGGTGCTTCATATTTCATTATTTTTTTTTGTCTTTATGTTATGACTTACTTTTTACATTGCTTTTCCATTTTGATAGGATAAAAGGAGGATGTATGTGTAAATAATACAATTCTTTAAATAAATAATTGGCAATTGAAGACAGATGTTTCATAATAACTAAATAGTAGAATGTAGTTTCTCAAAATGCTAAACATGCATTGTGAACATCCATTTCACCATGTTCACATAAAATTTACATTTTTTAAATAGTTTTTCAAAACCAGCATTTGTAAAATGGAAAACTATTTTTATTTAAAAAATATTCCTATACACGATTGATCATTCTATGTCACCAATAGATTATTGTGTTCTTTGTAAAAAATATTCAATATTACTTGAGAAAATTTTTAAGTTTTAATTTAATTTTTATTTTTCAATTTCCTAAATTTATTCTAAGAAATGGTTAATTAAAACAATATTGTTATTAAAATTTCTTATTGCTTCTCTGGAATCCCTTTGTCAATACTTTTTCATTTTAATAGTATGGTATATAAGACGGTAGTTCAATAAGTCAGGGTTAAAAATGAACAAGCAGGTATAAAAGCATTTTATTTTTCAACATGGTCCTAATTAGCACACTTATTCCAATGATATTTAAGATGTTTAATACCTTCAGTAAAATAACATTTATCAGAGCCTGCAAAATACACATCTATTTCGGCAATCACATCTTCATCAGATGAAATTTCTTACCGATAAGCAAAGTTTTCATGTGTGAGAATAACAAATAGTCAGAAGGAGCCAAGTTGGGAGAATATGAAATATGTGAAGCATTTTGCAATTCAATTAAGATATTTGTAGTTGCAATAGTTACAGAATGTGTTGCTGCATAATTGTGGCAAAACAAAATTATTTTCTTTGCCGAATGTGGCTGATTTTCTTTGATATTTTTATTCAACTGGTCCAACAATAATGAATAATACTTTCCTATTATTGTTTTACCTTTTTGAAGAGAGTCAATGAAAATGATTCCACAAGCATTGCTAAAAACAGTCGCCATCACTTTACCAGCTGATGACACTACTTTTGCCTCTTTCAGTGTACTTCAACCAGTTTCTATCCATTGACTCACATGATTTTTGGTGTCCGGAGGAAGTAGTAGATCCAAATTTCAACAATAGTATAAAATCTACATAAAAATTCAGATGTATTATGCTTAAACTCCGAAGTCATTGAACAATTATGTTTTTGGTCCACTGTTAACAAACACAGCACCCATATTGCAGAAAGCATAATGTAAAATTGAAACTTCTGCACTGATCACCAAGTTTAAAGACTCCACAATGTCATGCAACTTCACTCGATCATTTCTGGTGTACGGCCATTTTTTAGCCTTCCAGAATGCTCACAATCATCAAATCACTTGTGAATTAATTTAATTGATGGAACATGTTCCAGATAATATTAGTCAAGCTTTTGTTTAGTTTCCGTTATTGTTCTAACAAAACTATGATTTTATTCTGGTGGGCCATCCCTTGCACTTTACCTGATTTATTGAACTGGCCTCTTATCAAAAAGTTGAAAAATTAAATGCTAAAATATTAAAGTCGTTTATTACTTTACCACACTTGAATCAGAGAAAATAAAACGGGCTATCTTCAGCCCTGAATCAACTTCTATCAAAAGTTAATGTAGAAGTTTCAAATTATTAATTATTTGGCAGGATTTGAACTTTGCTAAAAATTTACTAGTTATCTTGCTTTACACACTTTCAATATGAATTCAACTTATCTTTTAATTCTGACCTGTTATCTCTAAAACTGTTTGCTTTTTACCATACTAATCTCAAGTTCTATCAAAATTAATGAATAACTTTGTCATGGGTTTCCTTCTATCATAGGAATGTACAAAGACTATTTTAAAATGATTTTCAAAATGTGTTTATTATATTATGTTAAAAAGATATTTATTATTGCATGTTTGCATGTTTTAGTTTATTGTATTATGTGTAGTTTAACTATTATTTTCTCATATAAATAACAATATTTTTCAGATACCGAAAATATAAAGTTTGTTTTTGCTGCTGTGAAGGATACTATACTACAGTCTAATCTACGTGAATATAATTTGGTGTAGGAATTCATCATATATTCCATTGTGATACCAGTGTGAAGTGTAATATAAACTAACTGAAGGATCTAAATGTGATGCTTTCTTTTATATACTGTTAACTAAATTCATTGTGTCCAGTGTGTGCTTAGGTTAGGACAGTCGTTGGAACTATTCTAGCGTATTTGACTAGTATAGTGTCCTTCGATGTATTAAAGCCAAAGCATTTTTTTAACAGTGCAAATATCATTCAATGCCATAAAATAACACTGTTAAATATAGTAAAATTATTGTAGGGTAGTATTCAAATACTGCAGAATTTTTTTGTATACAAATGTAATCTATATTTTTTGTTTATTGGAAATTTGGTGCTTTTGTAACATATTTATTAGCGCTTAATCAAAATTATTCTTACTCAAAGGTCATTTCTGACTTTTCAGTAAACATAAACATATAGATTATTGCTTTTGGATTATTTAAATTTAAAAGTATTCATTGAAAGCCAGCATTTTAATGCATAGTTGGCTTTTTTGAGTAATATTTATTTAATGTAATAGCAAATATAATCATATAATGCATAGGTGCTTGGTTCTGTTTCAGTGTACCAGGTGAGAATGGTGTGTACTTGTGACAAACGCACATTTGTAAATCATTTCTTTTATGAGTATAGAAACTTTCTGAAATATGTTTGTTTTATTTCCACTAGTAATACATGATGTATTGTGTATATTATGTAACAAATGAGGCATTAAAATAATATATTATAAAACCAAAGAAAATAGTTATGTCCAAAATAAATTTTCATTACTATAACTTGATATGGTTGCTTTGAAATAATAGGAAAAAAATGTAATTCTGCATAAAATACACTATATGTTTATGTTATTTTTAAATTATGTAGGAGACTTTTTAAAAATCAGGGCATACTCTGACCAGGTGAGACTTAGGATCCTAGATTGTAGGTACTTTTGTAAATATAAATCGTGATTGTGATTGTGATTGTCATGTAATTATGAATCAATCGTTGCTAAACTACCACTTTTAAACGTGCTTAAAAATAATTGCGTTTGAAAAGTGTAATCACAATTCATGTGATTATGAATCGCAATAATCGGCATAGAAGAGCGGTTAGTGTGATTAGTTTATTTTAACCTCAAAATTTCAAATGACGGACAAGAGTCAGATATTTAGTTTTTAATGCTTTTAAATTACACTTAATTGCTATTTATGCTTGTAGATATATTTTGAAATGATAAATCCATAAAAACAATTTGTAGCTTGTTAATATAAATTCAAAATAATGAGCCGTAGCTAAACAAATCATGAAAATAAAACAGTTGCATTGGAAAACAAACATAAATCTCTGATTAATCACCATGATGTCACAGATAATCGCTTGATTTTAAGCATAATTGCGATTTATATTTACAAAAGTACCTTGTATAACTTAAGAAAAAAAGCAATTTCTCTAATGAGACAGGTCAAGGTCGATTAAAATTTTGTTTGTATCTTGTATTTTGTACATGTTTTTTGTGGATTTTGGGCCATGTAAACACATGTTACAAGAAATTTTCAATTTTTTATGCAAAGCTGAGGCCAGAATAAAATTTTTGTTTTGCTTTGATTTGAAGCAAATGTCAAACGATAATGTGCTTTTGAAAATTACACTTTTATTACCTTCAGCTACCTCTTGTTTACTTGTACTATTATAATAATTTCATGAATATCTTTATCACTAAATATAGTGTTGCTTTCTTTAAAATAGTTTATGGGCATTTCTGCCGTACTTATAAAGAACGTGATATCTCCAATATCTACTATTTTCCAAGAAATGACAATAACATTTTCTTTGTTTGCCAAGTCCATGATATCATATAATGTCGTTATTAGCTGATTATGCTTGTTTTTTCTGAGTCTTTTTTATAAATTCTTATATATCAAAAAAAATCACTATTAGTCTTTATAGAATAGATACCACGTTTAAGGTAAGTGTAAAGCTATTAATATTATAAGCTCTAACATGCCTAAAAGTCTTGTAACACATTTTGTAATCGTTTTAGGCACTGATAAATGATGGTATAACCAAGAGGGTATAAATTTATTAAATTATTATAAACAGTATTGAACGCATAGGTATAGTAATTTTATTAACCAAAAATTACATAGATCATGGAACTAAACGAATAGGTATTTATATATTTTCTTATCAAGCTCAAAAATCAAACAAACATTTTTTATATTTCATAAACATTAAATTACGTAGAACTAAATAGATATTTTTAAAATTAAAAATTCAAACAAATGTTTTGTATATTTTCATAAACATTAATGCACAAAAAAAGACTAAAAAAGTATTTAGAACTAAACATATTCTAAATTTTTAGAAAGTGATGAACAGACCAAAAACTTATATACAGATACGGGCGAATATTTGTTATATTTTAATTGGTTGTCTTTGACATTTTTTATTAAGCTGGCAGAGTTGGCATTAACAGGAATATTTTGCCAAAAGTGCATCCTGCTCGTTGAAATTATAGTCGATAATGAATTTAAAATATTTTGCTTTTTGTCTTCCGTTATACCCCTTAGTCTATTCTGTAGCTTTAGAGGTGGTATTCCATGTTTCATTTCTCTGGCTTTTAGAAAGTTTAGCTCAACGTCTTCTGTATCGGAGAAATTCTTTTTATAAAACAGTGTGTGATGACCACGTTTAGCTGTAATTTTTACTAAATCCTTAATGTAAGGTCGAGGTTGTGTGTGTTGCAGTTTATATGGAGATGTATAATCCTGCCATTCACAAAACCTTTCTATTTCTATCACTTGTACTTTTCCAGAATTAGATTGAACTACATTTTTAAAATCGGTAGTCGTATATTATAGGATTTCATTTTAGAGACAATTCTACCTGATGATGGAAACTGTTTGCAGACATAAAAGTGTGGCCTGGTTCAAAATAATTTAAAATAATTTTATTAGCTGAGACTTCATTAGAATTTATCATAAAAACGAGGAAAGTAAATAGTGTCCAGTTCTTGTTTTGATCAATACAATTGTCTATAACGTAATCATGTGAACATCTCGCATTTGTAAAAAGAAGCTATAAAAGGTACTAATTATATCCTGTTTCTTGCGTCCCGATATTGCTTCATGCCATTTTATGGCAATGGGCTTTAAACTACTTTGTTGTTTGCCTATGGGTACAAAGCTTTCATTGAAAGCTATTAGCCGAGAACAAAATATCACCTGTTAGAACATTTCAATCCGAGGCAGCATTATAACCTTTGCGCCATCCCATACTGCACTGTCTGTGTAGCACTTTTTAACCTCAAAACGCATTTCAGTACTACCACAGCCACCTTATTCACCTGATATCGCTCTGTGCGAGTTTTATCTATTTCCAAGAGTCCAAATGGGGGTCAAGGGACATCATTCTCAAACAACAGAAGATGTCCAAAAAGCTATGACGAGGGTCTTGGAGGACATTCCAAAAGAAGAGTTCCAGAAATGTTACTAGCAGTGGCAGAAGCGCTGGCATAAGTGTGTGAAAGCAGACGGGAACTACTTTGAAGAAGATTACACTAAAGATGACTAAAAACATAAGTGATATTTTTTTTCATATCAGTCTCATTGCTTAATTGTCGCACCTCGTATATTTTATCAGCATTGTCTTTATATGCAGATTTTGCATTAGTTGCCTTTTCAATGTGGTGTTGCCATAATTTACATAGATCACAGTCATTATCAAGATTATCTTTGTTATGACTTGGATCATGTAAAGAAAAATGTTCGCATCTTTCATGTACACTTCATAAGAACACTTCAGCTCACTGTTTTTAATTTAAAAATCATTGTACTTTAGTTTTATGGTAATGTCACTGTGAAGGTAATGTTTGTTGGGTGCATATTTTCTCCTGTAATGCGACACTGCAGGATGAAGGGATTCAATGTGTACACGAAGTCGTTCTCTATCAATCGGCTTTGTTTTCCTATGTTTCCCTCTGATCTGCTTTCGGCAGAATCTGATCGAAATTAGCTTTACCTAAGCAACTTTGGAGCAGGCGATCATTAGCTTTGTTGTAACCTAAGGTGCTAAGTTTTGCATACATCCTTTTTTTCACCAGTATTGCTCTTGAAAAAATACTTAAAGCTTTCATTTCTTCTTGAATTTTCGCAACTCATCTCCGCTTTACACTTGCACCTTTGGTGTTACTTAAAACAAACACATGTCTTTCCAACCAGCTCATGTTCCAAAATTGTTTATTAATATTTTCTCTAGTTTCTTCACTAAATTTATCTACACACTGACTCCTACAATTATTATAAGGAGGTTTAATTGTGTGAGCCAACTTCATCTTGTTTATTTTATCGATTTTTCTCTCAGCAACTGAAGTGAAAAATCTTTTACGTTTTCTTATATAACCGTCATTTGTGTAATTACTATTAGTGACTCTGTTTAATTCTCTTTTTCTATTAGTAACACTGGTAATCTGTTCATTTTCTTGATCATTATTCCTCAGTTCCTCCGTGTCCGATATTGTATAACTTGGAACATAATTTTTGTCTTTCAGTGAGTCATCAGAATCATGGTCCGAGAACTGAGTATTTGATGTTAATACCGAAGAAATGGGTATTTGACCATTAATGAGTTTAAACCGACATGTTGCAAATTATGCCCATCAGAAAATATTTCAAGAGGTTCATGTTGATTTACTACCAATATATCTGCAATTGTATTATTAGCTTCTGTAACTGAAGGGGTTATTCAATTAGAATCTACCAGTATAGGCATTGTAACTAATTGCTTTAAGGCCAGTTTTATCAACATTTTCTCTCTACATTCCATAATCTGCGTAGAAAAAAAATATTAAATGTTTATGTTACAAAAAGTTCAATTACAGAGAAAACGCAAGGTGTTTCTCTATGTAGGTTCGCATTAACATTCTAACATTTAAGTAAAGAAACAACCAAATTGGCGTTTAAAATAATTAATTTATGGATGCCCTTATCATAATTGTTTATCATAATATAATATGTTTTTTAGGTTTTACTTACTATGTATTATTTTTCGAATAAATGTTGAGGACAACGATTTCACACGTAACTTTATAAACACCACGTTTCACCACATTTAAATAAATGTAAGTATGTATAAAAGACTAAATACTCGTAAACAGAGGTATATCCACTATTTTGGTTTTAATTCAATACAAGAAGTTTAGAAAATATAGCTAAAATGTGGCATCTCCATGTTTCATGTCACATACCACCTTAAAGCTGTGTATCTGTTACTTATCATACATAGCATTGTTAGCTTAAAATATAAGCTATAAAGTGGTATCTCCAAATATTATGGCAAATACAACGTTTTAGTAAAGTAATGGTCACATACCACATTCTTGCTTATTAAATCAATGACGTCATGGAGATACCACTTTTTTTTTATTGATATTGTGAAACAAATAGCAGAAAATAGTGCGTTTTAGTGAAGTAGATGGGTTTAAAGTTATGAGTATAATCCAAATGTATTAGCAAAAAAAGCACAGCAAATTTATTTATTTAAGAATTGATTAAATTAATAAATTCTAAATAATGCTTTTATACTGTGTAAGAGAGAGGAATAGACAATGAAGTAAATGCACTAAATTAGAAAATTTTAATAAAATAAATATTAAATATGAATCTAATTTCAAATATTTTAAAATTTTATTAAATGAAATATAAGAAACTGCAAGTAAGAAACAATCGATATTATTTAGGTAATACCTCATGTATTGAAAATAATAAATAACATAATCCTGAGAAGATTTTTGGTAGATGATGAAAATTTGTATTTTCTATGCAAATTCATAAGATAATTATTAATTTGACTTTTATTTTTGTCATCACATACAGTTTCTTTGTAATACCGCTTCCTTATAAATGAATATATTTCTATATATTAAACAAGATAAATGTTTGTATCAGTAAAATTTGTATAGAAATGTTACATATTCTATTAATATTATTAATAGTGGTAGGAATTAATTATTCATCATATGTATATATGAATTATTATAGATACAATCAGAATTGTTTAGCTAAGGATCATTCAATGAAAAATGTCGAAGTAAAACGGTAAATGATAATATAAAACAAATGTTTTAAAAATTAAGTAAACTGTCTGGAATTAGTAAAAGAGCCCATTAAAAATCATTTTAAATTTATTGTAGATAGTTGTAACTTGCTACAGTGCTAAGCTCCTTTACAATATGTAATAAAATATTGTATGTGTTATATTTCAAAATAATTTCCTGTTTCCATTGACTAATAATAGTACTTTGGATATCTGACTGATGTAATGAATGAAAATATAAATTTAATAAGTGACAATTGTGGTCGTTCAGATTTTTAACTGGTAGGGAAAAGTATTTTTAGGAATTAATTTAATGTGTAAACAAACGCTAGCTGATTTTGGGTATCAATTTATAAGTGCACATATATTGTGGTTGATATAACAGGCATATCCGTAGAATTTGCAACATTAGCCCTGATAGATTTTATGTGTGTGGGAGTTATTGCATGAGGACGGTAAAATATCTGCCTTTGTCATCAAATCATAATTCACTTTAAAGTCAATATTGGTGATTAGGACAAGCATTGGGTTCAGCATGAAATTTGTAACACTTATGTTGAAGGATTGCGATATTGATTTGAGAAAAAACACACTGTTATGCTATTTGGTATACTAACGATCTGGCATGTGCAGAAGAACCACTATGATGACTACTACTTCTGCTTATGTAAAGTTAAAGGATTGAATAAAAGTAATAAATCCCAATTAAAGTATCCAAATGTACAGTGGAACACACCTCTTATTTCGGGAACTGTTAATGATATTGAAAAGGCAAAAACTGTAGGCTTATAGATATTTTAACTCCGAATTCAATGGAATCCTTAGTTTTTTTCTAAAATCAATAGTATTTGATGTATTGACTAAACTTGTGTTTTTTTATATGGAACACCCTGTATGTTTTCTTCTAGTTGTATCCAGTTTGTTTTGGGATTTTCAAAAATATATAATACTCTGTAGGTTATTATCGAAATTAAACTAAAAAATTACAATTTTCAGAAATTCAACCAATTTTATTTGATTAGGTCTTGAAAAACAACCAACGATATGCTGTCAAACTTCTCTCTATTATAGATAAGTATAGATTATTGCTAGCGTTCGGGGGCAGTCAATTTTCCCCTTTACAATGACTGCAAATCAAGTTTTTGACATGTTATCCTGTTTCATTCAGTGCAACGAAAATGCAAATGAAGCTTCGGAATTATATTTGCACAGGTATTTCTTTTCTAAACAGTTAATGATTAGTTAATATAAGAAA
>JAHWXV010907600.1:0-10015 GCA_024586415.1 Phrixothrix hirtus
TTGCAAGACATGTTCTTTCAACAAGATGGTGCAACACCATATGTTGCCAATGGCACTATGGAGTTATTGAGAGAAAAGTTTGGTGAGTCTGTTATCTCCAGAAATGGAACTATTAATTGGCCTCCAAGAAGTTGTGATTTAACACCTTTGGACTTCTTCTTGTGGGGTTATTTAAAGTTGTTGGTCTATGCCAACAAACCTCGAACTATTGACGCTTTGAAATTGAACATCGAATGCTGCATTGGTAACATTCTACCTGATTTATTGCAAAAAGTTATCGAAAATTAGGTTCATCGAATTCAATCATGCAAACGAAGCCGAGGTAGACATTTGAATAATGTGTTATTCAAAACATAATTGTCATAAGTTGAATTATAAAATAAAGAAAAAGTTTTGCTTTTGTCTCAAATATTTTGTATTTTATTTAATTTTAAAACATATCGTTCCTATTGGGAAACCCTTTACTTTTAATACAGTTGGATGTGTTTTATATAAGAAATTTTAATAAGAATTGAGTCTTCCACACAAGTTTAGTTAATGATTTTATTTATTTACAATTATTTTAAGTTATTAGGGCCAAACATTTTCGCCTAAACCTTATTGGTTGGCATCCTCAGGGCTCAAATGCAAGAGTACATAAAGGCTATAAATGTAAGATGAATTAATTAATAAATTAGTGTAAAATTAAACTAAACTTACTTATATATTAATTAGGTAATTTGTAAAAATGTATTATTAAAACAGGCTAAAAGTTATATATTTTATATAAAAGAACACACAGGTTCAGGTACCTTCGTCAATAATATAAAACATTAATAATTAAAACTTTTTATAAAAAGAAACACTTTTAAAAAAAAATTTTTTTTGAAGGTATTTAATGATATCAGACAGTTAAAATATAATTAGTTTAATAAATAATATTGTGACAAAAGTAGAAATAATGCAATATACATACATTTAGTTACATAATTTACCAATTTCTTATCTCTTCCCATATAGTATTATTTAAACCTAATTCTAAATTCAAATTAAAATTAACAACCAATTATTAAAAAGAAGAAAAAATAATATTAACAATAATTAAAATATGAACTATCCTATACATAAAATAATATTAACAATAATTAAAATATGAACTATCCTATACATAAAATAATATTAACAAAATATTATCATACAAAATATTTCCACAAGGTCCAAATATCTTATTAAATATTTTAAAATAATATGAAATTTAGTTATAATTTGACTTCATGTTTGAATGTTCCTATTTATAATGTAAAATGAAAATTTTACTTTATATTTTATACTTGTGATATAAGCTAAATATCAATTGTTATTAATTAAACTAATTATATTTTAACTGTCTGTCATTAAATTCCTTCAAAGAAAAAATTATTAAAAAAGTGTTGACGTTTCTTGTTATAAAAAGTTTTAATTATTAATATGTCTTATATTATTGAAGAAGATACCTGGACCTGTGTTCTTTTATATAAAATATACAACTTTTAGCCTGTTTTAGTTATACATTTTTACAAATTACCTAATTAATATACAAGTAAGTTTAGTTTAACTTTACACTAATTTATTAATTAATTCATCTTACATTTATAGCCTCTACGTAGTCTTGTATTTGAGCCCTGAGGATGCCAACCAATAAGGTTTAGGCAAAAACGTTTGGTCCTAATAACTTAAAATAATTGT
Source organism: Phrixothrix hirtus (assembly GCA_024586415.1). Classification (NCBI taxonomy): domain Eukaryota; kingdom Metazoa; phylum Arthropoda; class Insecta; order Coleoptera; family Phengodidae; genus Phrixothrix; species Phrixothrix hirtus. The sequence continues at coordinate 1,705 of JAHWXV010907600.1, forward strand.
AAATAAATAAAATCATTAACTAAACTTGTGGGGATGACTCAATTCTTATTATAATTTCTAAAAATTATCACCCCATTTACATGGATCTACTTGAAGATGTTTTATATAAGTTTTTTATATTCATAAAGAAAGCTACATAACACAAAATAAAATTTGAACATAGTAAGAGAAAAGATAAGCCAAGCCCTATTTTTCTATTCGCAGAGCTCTTCAAATCTTTATTGATTTTTAAAAATTTTTTTACCCTTTAAGAAATGTGTTGAAAACTACAACTATAAAATAAAAACTGAAAGGCATTTCTTTAGAAACTAAAATTGAAATTTTTTATTAAAATTATTTTATTTTACCTATTGTTTACAGGTTTAAGTATATGGAACCAATCACCTATTTTTGTATATACATAATGTATTTTTTTACGTTTTTTTTGGAATGTATTTACCATATAAGAATAGAATTAGGTGTATTTTTAAATTTGTAAGCACCCAATAAATAGTGCATTAACAATAGAATTCTTATTGCATCGTATCATATATTTAACTTTGTTTGGCATTTTTCTACTAATAAAACTATGTGTACAATTTTAAATGCATTATTTGCAACATTAAGCATATTACATTTCCCTTAAAATATATATGTTTATATAAAACTGCAATTACAATTTTACAGCTATATTGTGTTTCTAATGTTTTTAGACCAGTTTTATGAACAACATTGTATGGTGATGTCGAAATTTTATAATAAATAAATGAATATACACAATATAAAGAATTCTTGGTGTTTGTTATTACATATAATAAATATTGCAGAATTATGATTGATAAATACAAGGTGAAATTAAAATAGACTGACCAACTTAGACCATACACGTGAGGTAGGTCTAAATTAAGAGGAAAATTTCTTGTTTCAAAAAAAATGCCGTTAAAAAATACTGAAGAATTGTTTGGGAATCCCTGCAATAACAGAACAGCTGAATGTGCCATTTTAAGTGAGTAAACAATAAAAACAGATACAGTTGTTACATCATTCCAAAATGTAAAAAGTAGATAAATCAAGGATATTAATTTCATTTATGGCATTACGTTAGTTTCCAAATGTTCTATATATTAAATTACCAGTATTTATTGCTTTATTAAATGTTGTTGAACAAGTGACAATGTTTTTTGTTATTGAAGTTTGTTAATTTTTATCTTTGTGTGTTTATTAATTTAATTACATTATTTATGGAGCCATATAAAACAATTAGTTTATCTAGTGCATATAAATAACCCAGAATAATTAACAGAACAAATACATAATACTGCATGATGAATTCGTGATACTCTTGAAATGCTCCTCCAAATGCAACAATCATTATGTTGTAGGACACAAGCATGGAGATGGGCATTTTGAACACTTCTTGTAAAAAGGTAAGTTCTCAGTTCTCATTGTAACGATCTTATCTTATTCTGAAATCTGGATATGGCTTTAGTGAAATTAAACGTGTTTAAAATTAAATGTTTAATTTTTGTCTACATAAAACTACAGACAAAAATGTAGGCCATTGCATTAAGACGGGTTAGTATTCATACGAAATAAACACATACAAATTAGTAATTTGACATTAAAACAACATGTTATTTTCTCTATGACGTGGTTAAAATTGGAATGTGTCTAGACATATTCATTTGTATACGCATTTTTCTGGCCATTTTCAATTTTTTCCACAAAAGTGTTATATTTTGTGATTTTGTTGTTAATGGATGTGGTTAGGCCTCCACAATAACATGTTAAAAGTATGTCTGTCCATTTTAATTTTACATCTATGATGGCTATTTAACCCTTTAGTGCGACTATATTTTAGAAAACATATTTTCTGTAAACTAAACCAATTATAGCTTTATTTTTTCCAAATGTTCACTTTTTCTGATGTAATATATATGCTATGTCATGCATGTAGGTTTAAAAAAATTACTTAAACAATAGGTTTATTTATGGAAAAGATATTTTTATTTAAACAGAAGTTAATATAGCATTTTTGTAAACAAAATGTGGCAAAATCTTTTGCAATTTGGCATTTTGCATCTCTGGTGATTTGCGGTATAAACCAGAACTTGTTCAACCTGACTTCTTTTGATGGAATTTTGGACGAAGATGCCTTTTTTCCTTGAACTTCTATATTTCCATCTATTGCCATAGATGATCTTTCTCTTTTTTGCAATTTCTGTCCTGCTTGACATACATTCAGCAACTTCTCCATGCAACTATGAATAAAGTTTTAAAACATTAAGGCTGTGGTGGCATGCACCCTAAATTTTCCAGAAATAGTTTGAGTAATAAAATTAATCACAGAATGAGCCATTGCCGCTATTATTTCATAATGTTGTTTTGTCAGTTTCACAATTTAATTGCTCAACATCTGTAGCATTTGTCATAAGGTGCTCCATTAAGTTTAACTTCTTTTTTTTAAAATTACATATATCTGTAGTATTCTTCATACTATAAAGTATAGCATGAAAGTAATTTATTTTGTAGGTATGAAAGGATGCATAACCTCGAATTCATTAGGCATAAACATGAGAAGTTGTTTGACAATAAAATTTTTTGAATGATTGGTATCTACAAATTTTGCAATATTTTAGTTCCGACAAAAATTTCAAATATCATAGAAACACCAGTTTGACATTACTTGTGTTAAATTTAAATTCAAGATGTTATTTAAAATCTTTTTCTTAATTGAGATTGATCTTGTACCTAAACCTATAAGTAGTAAGTTATTATTATTATTATTATAGTGAAAGTACCACCAATGATTTGCAAGTGAAAATTTTTAGCAGCCACAGTGATTTCGTTAATTGAAGTCTATTCATAGAGTATTTATGATATGGTAAATTGAATGTCCAACTTTAAATATGCCTTTTTTAGTAACCAAGGCCCATGCACTCAAATCCTTTAAACTATTTACTCCCTTTTATATAAACTATATCTTATGCAATTTTGTATCTTGCAAATCTTGCCAATTCCTTACAAAATTGGTTTAAAAATGGTCTTTTTTGAGGAAAACGGAGACACTTTGGATGGTCAAATACCCTACTGCCTCCATCCTCGCTATGCTAATTGTTATACAAGTTTATTGAATAATTTTCATGTGATAATTTTTAACAAACAAAAACTCTAGATAGACACAAGATTTTAAAAAGTCAACAATTATTCGGTTATGTAATATCTTCTAAAATTCCACCTAATCTATCGTAAAATTTTATGCAGTTAAACAACATTAATTATAAAATGGCACTACCTGAGATACACAATCAATGTTAAAGTTTTTCCTAATACAAATGATTTTGTTTCCTAGATTCGTATCTTGTGCATTTAAACACTGTCCTGTTCTTTTCATATTGTCACAACAGTCTGTACCTAATCGTTAATGTTTTGTAATCTAAATCAAAGCAACTATAAGTGTTTATGATAAATGAACCGCTTCACACTGATCCAGTTCTCCTTCTCTACCTTCATTAATGGTTTTTATAATACAATGGAGATAAAACATTTTTACCGGTATAGAATAGTTTAATTATCGTAAATGCCTTATCAGTATCAAATATTTTGAGGACCCTATCCATACTTCTAACAACAGTCATTCATGTTAAAAAATATAAACAGAGCTAATGCTTTTAGTACTAGTGATAGTACTATGAAAAATTTCATCATAAATTAATGATATTTTTATGTATAAGTTACTAAAATTAAACACATACCTGTTTGGAATAAATAATTTATGCAAAGGTGTCCTTTTCTTCGTACCATCACAAATAAGCCAATTATATCTGGAGAAGTTTTGTAAACATTTTAGTTAAATTTATTTCTTTCTTAATGCATTAATTGTAGCAGTCATAATTACGTACTATTTTCTGGTGCGGCATCAGTCCCCGAGGATTGTTTTCGTGTTGTAACCAACTACAGGATCCATTATAAAAGTAACGCGCATTTTCTAGGAAAAATAGATTTATTGATTGTACCGGTACAAATGCTTAAAATTCTTCAAAATACTCTCCCCCTGCAACAGTACACTTGCAGAGACATGTCTGCCATGCCTGGAAGACACCCTGAAACTCCTCGATGGGAATGTCTCTTAGGAACATTGTGGATGTTTTCCACGGACTCCCAATGCTTTCGTTTCAGATCTCTCTTCAGTCAGAGAAATAAAAAAAAGTTGCACGGAGCCAAGTCAGAACTGTAAGGGGGCTGGGAGACCACTGGGGTGTTGGTTCGGGCCAGGAACTTGGTAACGATGAAGGCCCTGTGGCTGGGGGCATTGTCATGATAGAGCTTTGATGTCAGCCCTCACATGCGTGACCTGGCATTTCAATTTCTTGAGCACCTCCAGGTAAAAAGCTGAGTTGATAGTTTTTCCCTGCAGTACAAACTCAAAATAGACGATTCCTCAGACGTCAAAAAAGACAATGTGCATCATTTTGATGTGAGACTTGTTCATTCACGCTTTCTTAATAACAATAATTTATTTCAATAGCAACTTTCTGCTACAATTTTTAGGGCGGGGGGATGATTTTGTGTGCCACTCGCTGCTCTGCCTTTTTGATTCTGGGTCGTACTCAAACATCCAAGATTAGTCTCCGGTTACGACAGAGTTAAGAAAGTCCGGCTCATTTTCAATCAAATTCAACAATTCTTGACAGCGCGAAACTCAAAGTTCTTTCTGGTCTTCTGTCAACATTTTCGGCACAATCTTAGTGCAAACCTTGCGCATTTGTAGATCCGCGATCATTATCTCATGTACTGCAAATGTGGACATGTTTAGGATGTCAATGATTTGCTGGATGCTCAATCGACTGTCTGAATGCAAAACTTCACACACACGATTCACATTTTCGTCAGTTTTGGCCATTGTTGGGCATCTAGAACAGGGTTCATCGGCAACCTCCTTTAACGTCTTGTACCACCAACTTCCAGACTGTGACCTTGAAATGCAGTAGTCCTTGAAGCATCTGGAATGTTTCGGTTGCATTCTTTCCAAACCACACGCAAAACTTGATGGCATATCGCTGTTCAACCAGATGCTCCATCGTGTTATAAAATCAAAAAACACACTTCACGCGGAGGTACGTCTTTCCACTCAGACTGCTCGGGCAAACTGGCAACCGGCTGTGTTGGAAGGGCAGACCCCGACCACATTTCCTGACCCGTTTTAACCAGCTGCTATAGATAGTTATGTCACAATAAAACCATGCGCATTAGTTTCATAATGCATTGTTTCTGAGTGATATTGATCCCTACCGAACAATGCTGAATTCTGTAATATTTTAAAATTTTGGTTTAAAATTGCTATTTTTAATATTTCTGAACATTCAATATTAACATAAATATAGAATTCTTTAATATGCCAAAATTGCTACAAAATTTTCAATAGTAAAGTAAACCTGAACATTGATCGTCAGGGATGTATACCACAACAAACATGTGAAGTACAAAAATATTATCTAGTTATAGTTCCTATTACTAATTTTTGTTTGCATAGTGAAATTTTGCTCAGCGGCCCAAAAATGTTTGTCAACAAAAATAATCTATAGAATATGTCCAAATGAGTATAAACAATTTTTATAACAATTATGATCGAACTACAGTTTCCATATTCACCGTTTCACTTATAATAAAGAATTGATTGCGAATAAATATTTTTGTAGTAAACTGAATGTTTTTAATTTCCAGTTATAATTCCCACAGTTTTATATTGAATAAAATGTTTTAATTATGATTCTAGTTTTGGCGCTTTGCATTTCTGAGACAAATTAATTATCACTTGAACTATGCACAATTGTGACTGAATTTATGTAATTTCATGTGCAATATTAGATAGGAAATCAACCTACATAGTTATTAGCATTCCATAAAAATCAGTTACATATCAAACACAATACCAGTAACTAATACTATTTAAAATACTTATAACTACGGGTGCAATAAACTTTATGTTAATGTTACAGCATTCCAGATCTTTATTTATTGTTAGAAATCATTTTTGTTATACAATTTATAAATAAAAATCATGTTAGTCATTAGTATATATTTATTTATACCTATATAGAATATATATTTATATTGATATATATTTATAACAAAAATCAAGCAATAAATATACCATAATGCCATTATACAATGTAAAATAAATAATAAAAAATGTATATGTTGCTTTACTTATTTATAAATCAGGTAAATGAATATGTCTAAAACGAAAATAATTCGATAATTCATGTCTGGTATATGCAACAATAGTTGAATCAGGCAAAGACCCCACAACTGGATCAATAAATTTATTCTCCCTGTTAAAAAATAAATAAATTAATAACATACTGAAAATCCTTAATCCTTTCGTGTGTTTATTGTGCAACTCGGCTGAGAAAAAAGGATCAAGTACCTACCACAAAACAAGCTTAAAATCAGTCTTAGTTTTATCCAAATTTGTAGGTAAAAGTATTCTATAATCACATGCATTTTTAGATTCCAATGGTACAAATGATTTCGGACCGCTTTCTTTTAATTTTTTAAACATGTTGCTCATTAGTTTAACACTGTCTTTCTTCATATTGTTGCATTTGCTAGTTTTTATATTTTGATTTTCAGAATAGCAACATTTCTTAAATGCAGGTTCACCAGATTCCTGAGTCTTCATTACATGGTCGGACCGTATCAATCCAAAACCTTCATGAACTAAATTTTTGTAAATAATATATTTTGGAATATCACTTATAATAATCTCATAAGCTTGCTGAATACTTAGAGGAACATCATTCCAAAACAATTCTAACCGATTCTATAAGTTATTTTTTAAATTGTCATCTTTAAGTTATATAAGCAACTTACCGTTTCTAATAAAAACATAGCTTCTTCCGGATACAAAAATTGTCCACATTTATTAGTATAACCAAAATTTTTTACTATACCAACATCTTTCATGACTTCAACTAATTTTTGTTCTAGCAACCACTTTCCAATTGCTCGAGCACATCTGAAGAAATTAAAATAAATTTTGTTGGGAATATATACAGTGGTGGACTTTTAAATAGGAACAGTTGTTACTTTTAACATTAATCCTTCCGATCAGTATAAAAACCGAGTGGTAAACCTATTGGGAATTCTTGTGTACATTCACCAGGAATTCTTGAGGAATTCTCAAGAAATTCCCGTGAATTCTTGAGGAATTCCCAGGAATTCTTGTGTACAGTTAAATATGGAAGTGTTAACCCCCGATAAAAACAATATGTATTCAATAAAATGTACAACTGTAAAGAAGTATTAATGGATTAGTTTATTTTAATATGGTTTTGATAAGCTTTGTATGATCATAGAAAAAAAGGTAATCATGTTTATAGACTATATTAATTTTGATAGTAGGCAAAAATAGGGACAAAATCAAAAATATTTATTTTGAATTAAAGACTTCTTTATAATGCAAAACCCTTTGCTTTAAGAGCGAATCATAGCAAACGCAAACATCAAAATCTGACCGCTCCCTTTTACTTAACCCACAAAGATCTATACACAGTTTTTAGTCAATTTAAGCGTTACGAGCCAATTCAAGATGCGAGTGTACCCATAATGCACTAGAAATACAATATATGACCATTGTCAATTCTTAATTTTGCTTATAAAATGCATGACAATGTTGTCTACTTACAATGCAATCGTAGGATAACCGCAAGATAACAAACTTGAAGTACAAGAAATGTATCCGTATCCATAACAATTATTGTACTTTGCATTCCATACAAACAATATTTGCCTCAGTAAAAACAATAGACTTATAATGACTGTAACTATAACTCAGCTATAAAAATTAAAAACGATTTAAGAATGTAAAGAAAAGTATTAGGTAATTTCAATTATACACCCTAATACGTAATTTGATGCTGTTGATATTTATTTTATAGTTAAGTACTCATTGCGTAGCTTGGGCATGGGAATCTTACTTATTATTAGAAATACAGCATAAATTTAAATTTAAATTGTGCTTTACATTTTTCATGGCTAGGTACAGGTCAACCAGATAAGAATGGCTCGTGGCCTACGCAGTGAGGAACAGAGCGAGCGTCATGATAGTAAAGGACTGCTACTAGGAAGCATGTTATATAAATTTCTAGTTTTTTTATTTAGGAACCTATAATCCACTGTATTCATAAAAACTGAATGTTTACATTTATTGACTGAATCACTTATTGCGCTACAAATAAACCCTACAAAATCTATCTGTATCCTTCTTGGAAATCGTTCATTAATCACTAAAACAAACATGTCACTAAATAATCAAATCTACCTAGAT
>JAHWXV010907605.1:0-22137 GCA_024586415.1 Phrixothrix hirtus
TGAAGAGGCCGTTGAAGCATTTGAAAACCACATTTTTGAGATACCAACTTCAGAGTGGAAAAAATGCTCCGAGAAGTGGTTTGAACGCATGCAAAAGTGTTAAAACTTAAAGGTGAATATTTTGAGAAGCAATAAAACAGTTTTTTCCAAAAAATTATTTTTCTTTCCTAGTTTTTGTAACTATTTAAAAGGCAACCCTCGTATTATCTGAATGTCACTATAAGATTTTGATTGTTAGATTCGCATAAACATAGGTAGTCGTAAAGAAGGAATTCTATCATTATATCGTTAATCTTACTTTTTCTAAATAATATTATTGCTTCTCATGCGCTAGCTCCGAAGATTAAATAAGATGTATAACAATCTAAGTTTTGGAATAAAAGTTTCAAAAAGCAATTAATTCGATATATTGGTGTTAACTACAATTAATACAGGCAAGTATCTTCAACTAATGATGGTTAAAATGTTCGTGTCGCCAGTGCGTGTATTTTCCTAATTACTAATCTTAAAATATTTAATAATTACTTAAATATTACCGAGTGCATGTCAAGGCAAATGGTAACCAAATCTTGATTATCAATATTGCAATTGGTCATTTAACAAATTCAAAAGTGGGAGAGGGGTATTAATTATAACTATTATTACTTAGATTACTAAATATGTTGTGCTAACACTTTCCAAAAAAGGAATTATAAAGTACGTTAAAGAACCTATCTTCTAAGACAAAGAATGTACATACGATCAGCAGACAATAAAAGTAGTAGGTATATTCCACCTTATTCGAATATCGCTGGTAGCTTTCGATTAGAATCCCTAGGGATTCTGAGATGAATCATTGAAAACATAACTATAAAGCAATCAGCTTTTGGTGAAGCATATTTTATTTTTCATTTCTAATCTAGAAATCAATAGATATCAGTTTTTCGTTATTTCTATATCTATTTACAAGACTAGATTAAAGTTTTGTTTTAAACTAAATAGATATTAATTTTTTCGGTGAACAATCGAACATTGCTGTTTTTGAATTTGCATGCATAAAGACTTTCCTTTGTATCAATTCATACAGATTAGCATCTTTACTTCGAATTAAAGTTTATAATATCTACTGCAAACTTATTCTGATACCTAAAAGGAAAGTTTTAAAATGTTATGTTAGAAATTTACAAAAATAACAATGCAATAGTTGCTTTAGCTATTATTCTTCAGAAAAATAAATCGAATTATTATCCACGCGGCGTAATTGGAGCCGTCGTCAAGTTCAATTCCTATTTTTAAATAAAAAGGATACCATATTTATGACAACCTTTTTCGGAAAAATTTATGACAGCTTTTACAGATTTGTATTCGTTTGTGTACTGTACATATTATGTGCATTAAATATAATGACGCAATTTTATATCATTTATTTTAAAATGTTTATATGCGTTATTTAAGAACTTGTTATTTTACATCGAGAAAATAGTGCTAAAATTTTATTATTATATAGCCCAATTATAATTAAATATTGAAAAAATTAAACATTTATTTAATAACTGCAAGCCTCCCAGCATTAATAAAGGTCTTACATGGAACTGAAACGAAAACTAAAGAAATACTATTTTCAAATCTGGCCACTATACATCTTGAAGTCTGTATGAGTACATACATATGTATATGTATGCAAGTTTATTGTTTAAGGTATAATAAACTCAAAGGAAAAATAAACTTCAAATTATATAGTAAAAGTATTATTTGTGAAAACGATGTGAAAATATTTAAGAGCTACAAAACGTCACTAAAACTTGGCTTATAAATAAATAATAAGAATAGGGAATGTTCTATTTTCAACTTTATCGACGTATTCTGACAAGACAATACGTTATATTGTATGACTGGTGCTCTATTTAGTTTAGCATTTTTTAAAAATGAAATATAAAGTTTAAATATTTTCACTGATGTAGATAAAAGGGGACATTAAAAATTATAATTTATTGAAATACTTTGTATTTAAAACTACTACTCAGAATAGCAATTTAGTTTAAATTATACGTATTCGCACTTATACTGCAAATGTTCATAGAAATTGAGATGGAATTGCACATGTTTAAAAGCTATTTTATAAATTTATTATTCTTATTAAGCTATACTTCAGTGTGAAAAAATACGAGGACGCACTGAACCCATTGTTAGACTCGGAATTTTCCCATAAACAAAACCAAACCGATCGCCATGATGAGTATGATATTTGACAATTAGTTCCTGATATTTTGCTGGTAAAAGGTTTAGCCGAGCCATATTGTGAATTTTTAAAAAACATATCAGTTAAAAATCTGAATCTTGCTAAAATTGAGTATCGGTTTTTGAATGGGTTGTCCGGTAATAAAAGTTATAAGGATATGGTGAATACACTAATAATCGTTGTCCTTTGTTTGCGACCATAAAAATTGGGATTTCATGTTTAAAAAGAAAATCAGACGTCAAACATGAACACCGTGTTAGGAGATCTTTTTCTCTGTTCACTCCTGAAAACAACGATGGCGAATTGGGCTCAAATACATAGTTGAGGTTTTAAACATTTCCCACCAACGTGTTTTTTATATGGTATATTATGATATGTGTATGAAAAAAATTATCTGCGAAATGAATTGCTTGTATGATGACCGAAAACGACTTAGAGCGCAAGTTCCAATTACTTCGTTAATGTTTTGGGACAGGGATGGAAGTAATTATGTTCGACTACCTAGAACAGAGAAAAGCTGTGAAGAAAACATATTATTCTAATTGTTACTAGGTTTACAGAAAAAATTTGGCAAATTCCGTGAAAACATTTCTAACAAATGATTTTCTTGCGGGAAAAGCATTTAATTGCATTGCAGAAAATTGTCAAAGTTGCCTATTAATTGATTAAATTCACATCCCGTTTACCTAACCTATTTCAAAAACTAAAAAACAATCTGAAACGACGAGGTTTTCATGGAATGAAGCAGTGATAGGGTTAGTGGAGGAGTGGTTTGCAGATCAAAGCAAAAAACATATATTAAAAGGCTTAGAACTATTTTATAAGTGTCGTGTTAAATGTACATAGTTTAAATAAAATTTTGTATTGGAATGCAATTATTTTCTATACGTTAGGCTGAGGACTATAAGCCTAAAAGAATTATGACGAGAACAGTTATCACATATTTGTTAAAACTCAATTTTGATTAGTTAAACGAAAATTTGAGAAACTTGCATAGGTACTTTTTATAAATGGTTAGTTATAAAATTTTCTAATGCATTCCATGGGAAAATGTATGCATAAACGCGATTCATGAAGGTATGGAACGCATTTGGTTTTTAGTATTCTGTATATAAAATTACATATAATTTCGGTTACTAAGCTATTTGAAAGCATGATAAAGTTATTTTTCCAACATCTTTCAAATTCAAGATACATTAAATTAATTCTTTGATTGCTTTAGTTTTATAATAACTATTTAAGGAAAAATCTTTTAAATTATTTTACTACTGTTAAAAATCAGTTATTTAAGAAATATAATAAATTTTAATGGAATAAACGCACTTACCTATTTTTATAAATCAACAATTCCAAGCGTTTTGTGGCAAGGCAAGTTGTAGTTTATACGTTGATTACATTCGTAAATATTCGACTGTTTTCCCGCGTGAATTCCTTACGGTAAATGTTTGTTTTTCGAATTAAGACTTTCTGATTGGTAAATTTGAACATTTTCGAGGGAACGACAACAGATTTGGAGTTTCTTAATGAACAACTGGTCTGACAGTTAAGCGGACAAGATCGCCACATTGTGACTTTAGTTTTGTATTCTTCAAAATATTAAGATTTCATTTGTTTTGTTAATGATCGGTGACCTTTTGGTCGAAAACTTGATTAAAGTGAACCAGTTTCATGAGTGTTTTAAAGTATAACCAAATACTGCCTTCACTTTTCATAAAATTAATCTCAAATACCGTGTGGTGTGTCTTTTAGTTTTATAGAATTTTGAAGGGCTGACTGTAACCACTTCATAATCCCTTATTTGGATCATCCTATCGACACTAAACTAAGTATTTCGCTCGCAAGAGTTGCATTTCACTCAAACTAGTAGATCTGTGCGAGGGTCAGTTACCTTGACGTAGAACGAAAATTCAACACAGGCAAAGGTTTATGGAAATTTGTATGTAAGTAACATTTATTTATTAACATCCGAAAGCTACGGCAGCAGTAGTGCTTCTTTAATAATCAAAAGGGTTAAATTGACCTATACGAGGGGTACTTGAAAAGGTTTTGTAATATGAATATAATACAGAGTACCGCTTTTATTATCCAGTAATTAAACAAACGTTGTTATGTGCAGGTTCTTAATTAAATGAGAGATTTCTGTGAGTAATTTAGCAATCACATGTAACCATTTTTAATTAAATCAATTACAAATACGTATTTTTTTCTTTATTTATGTTAACCGTAATAAGAGTATTCACGCTGCTATGTATTTTACCTAAATGTATTGCCTTAATTACCAACCTAGCTTGTACGAGTGGGATTCCATGATAAATAATGAGAATAATTTTGATCACCAAATTTTTGGCGTCACCATAAAATTTGACTTAAAGTATGACTTTTTAATTTTCATTTTGTTGTTATATCATTGCACTTGTGTTATTTATTTGTAAACTTTGGTAAATATTTTATTCATCCTTCATGTCAACATTGCAGTCTAAGATTGTATAATTCAGTTATATAGTCTTCATTTGAAGCAATTATCATTAAGTTAAATCTTCAGGTTTATTGCACCAAACTTGATTTTCCTCTAGCAATTTACATGCGATTGTTATTCTTTACTTGGCTTATAGAGTTTGTAGATTTGAAAGCAAGTTCAGTTAAAATAACCAAATCTTGTAACGCGCTCTTTTACGTATTTTGACGATTATTGTATTATAGCCATTTCAAGGTAATTTGTCACAAAGAAACTTTAGTTCAAAAAGAGCCCACACCTTGCACAAGGTGCCGAAGCAAACCCATAGCCTTCAAAGTGACGAGACAAAATCATCCAGGGCTTAAAACTATTGTAATGAAACTACTTAATTGTGTAAAAGTCTTTATTTATATTCACTAGGTCACGATTATTTATTTACCCTTATTTCATTAATATTTATTTCACAATATGTATACTAACAATAAACGCTCATACTTCTATTTACGTATGGCAGTAACTAACAGGACAAGATTCTTAAAAAAAACTAAAAACCAAGGGAGTTTAATTCGCTATTTATATAGAAAGAAGAAGTCTAGAAAGTTCTATAAGTAACAAAATTAGTCATCATAATGCTGTTATAAATTGGAATGCCATGCCTTATTACTGACCTTGAATTTATTTACATAGATATCGGTTTCAGTAATGAGCTATTCGCGATTACATCATTTATTTTAGTTATAAGAAAGCTTTTACGATGTTCCATAAAATGTTCTAGACTGTTCCATGAAATTATTGTTGTTTCTAATTTTATTACACTATTTTAAACTACCACAAGGGTTCAAAAATCTTAAATGTATAAAGCAGAAAGTCACTTACATATAGCACAAGTAGAAACGAACCCTTCTGGTAATATATAGCAATAAGTGATTGCAATAGTAGTCTAGTGTTTCAGTTGTGACAAAAATAGAGATACTTTTAGTGATTAGAATTATATTAAATTCACATCTCTCGATATAAATTGCGAAGTAAATCTAAAAAAAATAAAAGAGCAGTGGATATTTAAAATTCAGTTAATATGGTAAATTCTTCTCATAAAAAGTTGATTCTAATTTATTCTATAGTAACTATAGCAAATGCAGATAGTTGAAATTTTTTGATTAAAACTTCCAAATCTATCTTCTAAGTTATAAAATTTTTGTGTACGGCAACAGGATTTTTCCTTGCCCTTTTATGTTTCTAATAATCTAACCTAAACTCTAATTTATAATTTTAAAATAGAAGCATAGAATCAACAAAAATGAATTTCAATTCCACTGTAAATCTTATTTACTTGTTCATAACCATTTAGCTTAGGTTTTCTTTATATTCCTTACATATATGTTTTTGATATGCTAATTGTAAGTGAAAACTCGTCTTCATGAATTTGTGGAGATAACAACTTAAGTACTTGAACAAAACCTGCCAATAAAAATAAACATTCTTTTATGTATAGGTTAATCATGTATACAAATCTTTTATAAAACATTTTTCTCTTCTATATGTATTATAGCAAGATTATTATGACTAATGCCAGCAACCATGTTATTTCCAATTCCAGTTTTAATTTGGTTTTTTCCTTCTATATGTAAATGACTTGATCTGCGTGCTTCCATGTGAATGTATTGATGATAATTTAAAATATTTCAATTTCATTAATAATAAACGCAATTTATCTGTGAAATAGAGCACAATGATTAAATGAGTTTTTTGATATAGTGATAATGGAAACAAATATCCACCTAATTTCTAAATTATTTTTCATTCTGCCCTAAACAGTATAAAGTTAACGTTGTTTGAGGTTTGAAATATCGTATTATCAAAGTTTTACATGCATATTACTCACATACATACATGATTATGTCTTAAATCTGAAAAAAACGTTCTTTTGGAAAATGATTATCCCAACTATCTTGGTAAAATGATTATTTCTAATTTTATCAATTATTGAAATATTAGTCTCTTAAAAATTAACTACACAAAATTTTTAATGTAGAACTCTATCTTATACATCAAAATTAACCACCTTCATTAAATTTTTACTTCGGCATTTTCCTATCAATATTTCTCTGACGAGTATGTTTTTCATAACAAAACTTCAATAGTATTAAAGATTTTACTACCGAAATTATTAAGTCTATGGAATTATTTCTAACACATGTGGTCTTCACTGTTCGAATAAACTGAATAATGGCTAAAAGTACGTCTAATTCATATGAATATATCCTAGTCAAAGATGTTTGTACAACCAAGCATAACAAACTTCGCTTTAGCTAGCATTGTACGAGGGACGATGTTTAAATTTTTGGAAGTGGCAACACTGCAATTCGCATGACAATTTACTTACAAAGTTTGATATATCTACTGTAAAACAACTGTGGCAGAAACGGTATATATAGAACCGTTGTATTACAGAATAATTTAAAAGTAATCAAAACTCAGAAGCAACAGATTTAAATCATGAACATTTTTGTTTTATTTTCGATTGAAAAAAAGTGAAAAGAAGTATATGGCTAATCTAAAAACTGTATTTGGTGATGAGGAACCATGAAGAATAACTGTATATCAGTGATATCATGAATTTAAATGTGGTCGTAGTAATCTTAGTGATGTAGTTCGCGAAGGTCGACCAATGACATCAAAAACAGCAAAAAACATTGATGTCATACGTCATGTAACTTATAGAGAAATCCAGTCATCCTTAGGCATCAATAAGAAACAAATAAATCAAATTTTGCATAAGCAATTGGGCGTAAAAGGTCATGTTCATGGCGGATTCCCCATAATTTGACTCAGACTCAAAAACAGGCTGGTGTCAAATTGTGCCGGGAAACACTTTACATTTGGTATACAACAATGTCAGAGCTGATAAAGGTTAGATATATACCTATGAACCTGAAACGATAAAACAGTCGACTGTTGAAGCCTTCAAGAAGGAATTTTGGCGTGCCGACTTTTAAGTGGAAAGAATGTTATAAGAATTGGTTTAGACGCATGAGAAAATATATAGAGTAGAGGGAAATATTTTTAAAAGCAACAAAGCAATTCTTTTTAATTCTAAGTACGTGCCTTTTTTTACCCCAAAATTAAAGCGGTAACCCTCGTAAACTAAAAATAATTTTACAAAAAGGTTCTTCCACGAAACACTTGAAATTAAAATCTTTAGTAATTGAATAAAAGGTAAAACTGAATCAACCTTGTCAGTATTTTTTATAATTTTCTTACATTTATTAAATTTAAGACATCACTATTATATTTGTTGACATTTTATTTTAAATTTCATTTTTGGTTTATATCTTCACCTTTATATACTTACAAAATTATAAATTGTGACTTTATCAATAAAGTTTTTTATTGTTTTCTTTTAAAACAAATTATTATTAAATAATGTTATAATATTTTTAACTTATTTTGTATATTATTTTTCTGTGTTTCAAGGTATTTTTACCATAACTTTTGCATTTATTCTCATAGTTAGTTAAAAATAAGTGTTCCCTGAAACGTTATCCCATAAAATAACTTCTATAAAATACTTGTCCATTTTACAAGGAAACAAAGTCTATCAATTACTTTTACTAGTAACTATAAGATAATTATATTAACTACTTACTAAATTTTAGTAGTATCTAATTAAAAATAGTTGAAAGTAAAATAAAATTAATTAATCGTCCAATTCTTAGAATAAAATAATCAGGCTGTGTAATTTTTTGTAACGTTAGAATAATTATCCCCCGTTTTAAAAACAATAAAATTAGAAACTTGTTATTCGATGAATTATATCTATTTACTGCGAAAGTAAAAATAAGTGCTTTTAAATAGCTTTTTACAAATAGTACGTATTATAATTCAAACTAGAAAATTACGCTTAGTCAGCTTCTACAACTACACTTCTGAATACTTCTATAATGGAGGTCACGAGCTCAAGATATTGCTGCCACATTTTTAAAGACCCTTAAGAGTACGTGTATTATTCATGGGGCAAGAGATCGTGCTGCTTGTCTGATCACGAAACTCTGTAAACGAAAAACGTCCTTTATCGAGAGTAATTAAGGATAGACAGTCGTTTGAAGCCAGTTCAGGAAGAAACTTTCCAATATCCTTTCGATTTGATTCTTCCCATTTAATATCTATAATGCACTTCTACAGTTTTCAACTGTAAATACTTGAAATTGCTTTTAATTAAGTTTGCTATAGTCTTCCAATTTATAAAAATCAATTATTAAATACCATTTCCTTAACATTCAATATTTTATTTCTTTTAACTTTTGCTAAAAATATTAATATTTAATTAAACGAACTTTTGGGTTTAAGCTTAATAGCAATCCCAAACTTTAAAAGTATGTTCTTATTTACAGTTTAATCCATGACTACTAATTATTGACACAGTATAAATCAATTTATCCAAATTAGTAGGTACCCTGCTTTAATTTTTCATAGGACATACATACATATCTATGTATCAATTTAGTAAAGATATAATAGTTGCTTTAAACTAATTATTCCATTGTTAATCTTAAGATCATAATTATTATGACATCTTAGTCGTCATAATATCTGATTTTTTGCAACACATGATACCATTAGGATCAATAGCGGACCCCAACGTTTTCTAACGAACAGCGTAATAAAATTTGTAAACAAAATTATTTCTAATAAGATACACATACAAAAGTTCTTATAAATTTAAAAATATTATAATACAATAAACTTTTAGTCAATTATATTAAAAAGAATTCCACGTAAAAGGGAGATTGGCTCTCGAAGTCTTAAAGATAGTAAGACTAGCTAAATCGTGCGATGATAGAAAGTGATCGAGATTATCGAAACGTAGGCCAACTTTGTCCAATAAGAGGGAGGGTCAAGCGCCAGCCCTTTGACGAAGTAGTATGCATCTGAACGACAGGATATGTATCGCAGTTGGTATATCCTAACTCTTACTAAGTACGATGATTGGTACAGTAACAAGAAAATCTTTCCTATTGAAAAGGAAAGGTACCGTTAAGTAAATGATTTCCCAACTAATAGCATTTATTTCGCTTGCGAAATCCACAAATAATTAGTATAACATTCATTAGAAAAAAATAAGTACATCAAGATATTTCTTTTCTCATACAAACAAAAAGTGTTGACCGTGCTTTTTTTATCGGATTAAAGCTAATACAAAATATAAGTACTACTATCAATAAGTATAAGACCTACCATTCAAAGCTTCTTAAGTTAAATATTCTCATACAAAAGGTTATTGACGGTGGTTTTTTACCAGATTAAAGCTAACATAAAATAATTCTCTGAATATGCCTCGTACATTAAGTATTGACATTAGAGCCGTAACAGTAACATCGTTTTTATGGATTATAAGTAGCCAACGTTATAGCTACGTATTTCTGTGTCACACAATACTATCCGTATAACGCATTAAATTTCCACTATAAAGATAGACCGAAGACCAATTGAAACCAGTTATTTTTCTCGAAGAAGGTTGCTGTAGAAATGTCTATAATAAACTGGACATTAAACTATTTATGATAGTCTGCTAAATAGTGAAAAAATACGTAGTACTATTAATCCGTATATTTTTACAGTGACCTCAAAAGAAGGAAAAGAAAATAAAATTAATCTCAGACGGCCTTACTTCATATGCGGTTACAACTTTTTCTTTATTTTAATTTGGCGATTAATATTTAATTTTAATCTAACTGCCTAAGATGCCGTTCCAATCGAATTGCAATCACTTCTGTGACGTAGACACATCAAATATTATTATAAAATGTTCGATAACCGTAGATTAAGTATTCAACCAGAATGGTAACCAAATTCTGGTTGAATTACATTAATTAATGAACTAATTGATACGTACCCTTCGCCAGAAGATAGTAACAGATTTTCGTTAGAACAAATGCACAAATGCTTACATTGCCTTAGATTGATAAAAAGTCAGAGATAAAGTCTTTTATCACGAAATCACCGTGGCATTACATTAACGATGTTAGTTCAAATTTTTTATAAATGTCAGATCGTGGCATTTCCCAACCGACGAATTTAAAAGTACAGATTTTCGTAAATTAAATTAATTAATAATTGAAACCATGTTTTAACGTCCATATATAAACCCAAAGAAATTTGTATAAATCAGAATGGTGAATTATGCACAAGCATTCCCCATTGACTTTCACACATATCCATCAATTTCAATTTTTAATACATACTAATTTTGTAAATATTCGGATACGACATTCGTACAAAAATCTATAGTTCAATTTAACACAATAGTTACATTAATCAAATTAGATCGTGGCAAATAATAGTAACTGTTCGTTCTACATTTAAAACAAGTAATTATCTAATGATCATTATAAACAAATCGATTGCAGCTCTCATATCACTTGGAAAACATTCTTTCCACATTTCTTGAACATTTCCAGAATCGACCACATTTCAATTTCTGAATTTCTAGCGGACAACCTTGTGATGTGGAAGCTTGTTTTGCGCTCTTTCCAGTAGCAATTAATTTTTTTCTTAGGTGTATGAGATATTTGTAACCTTTCTTTGTTTTCCGATTTTCATTTACATGACATCATACTAGTACAATATAAAAGTAAAATACACCAACACCTATTATAAAGCACTGTCACAGATCATCTTGTTTGCTTTTTGATGGCGTGTATTCGCACAAGCTTGCCCATGGTATCCACATTTGAGTTTTTAAATCTTGAATCGTCTCATGATTATATCCAATAAGTGTTTTCTCTATGGAATTTAGGAACTGTTATGTTCTATGAACTCTAGTTTTATCGAGAAGTGACAAGGAAATATTTAGTTCCCATGTATCTATAATTTTTGAATAACAGTCTAAGATTTTTGCATCTTACACGTTAGATATCTTTAATAGATTATTTAACAAGTAGTCTACAATCTATTAGGAATGTATTTTATAAATTATCGTGGTTCGTTTACGTACAAGTGTGTATTTACCATCCAACAAAGATTCTGGTTTTGAATGAACCTAATAATCAATGTAGCTTGATGTGAAATATAAGTAACGGATATTTGATTAGCGGTTTAATTTAGGAAAGAAAGTATGGTACCCTGTTAATTTATTTTATCTCGCTGATAGTGAATACAGTTGCTGAGTAAAAAACCTCAAAAAAGTGTGCTCAATAAGTGAAAGATTTGCAACCCTCTGGATTGTCGATCTTAGTGACTTAAATCCGTAATTAAATTTTCAAGACAATAAATCTATCACATTACGAGCACAGGCGAACACCTTTTAGCGTTTTATAAAATTTAATCTTTTACTTATACCTCGAAGGTACTAGTTTGCATATTACGCCTTTATACTTTTGGTGAGATTACGTCGTATATATGTACTTGGTTAATTTTTTCGTATTCATTACACAATAATGTTAGCTTGTTTAGAGTATGTCACAGCATTCTTATATTAGTTATAATGACTGCTCGGGTTCATATAACTCAGGTTATTTAAATTAAAAGTTTATTACAGTGTACATTCACATAGTTCCGTGTTAAAAGGTTGGTATACTAAGATTTCCTTTTTTATCAGGGTTAACTTTATAAATTTAGATTACTAATGTGAAGGAGATTTTCGTGCATATCAAAACGAAGATGCAACCCAGTACATCTAGTACACTAATCTACAGATCGGTATGGTGCCTAATAAGCAAATCTTACTTGTAGCAGTGTTCTGATTTTACTTGAAGAGTTGACGGCGGTTTTGAGAAGCATACCAAACATTTCTCTTTGTCTGGCGACAGTTTATTTATATAGCAACATATATGTTTTACTAATCTCTAAGAGGAACCGGGTGCTTTACAGCCGTAGAAAGTTCACTATACCCCTCTTTCTCTAATTTCTCCCTGTCGACGGCCCGGTATTTACATTATTTGAGGGTGTCCTCAAATGCAATTTTGTGTAGAAGTGAGACCCAAAATTTATTTTCAAAAATTAAGTGTTTTTCCATTTTCCTTTAATCAGAATTTTTGGCAGTCTCCATGTTCTTAATTTTTGATACTACTTTCAAATTTTTATCATTATTATTAACGTATTATAAACGTATTTACATACCAGTTTACATACATATCGAAATTTATATTTATATGAAATATATTGTTATTAACTAAATAATAATTGTTTCTATCGGTTTGTTTATAAACTCAATGCATTTTGGTCTTAGTTTTGGTAATTAATAATATTTAAACTGTAATTTACGACCTACGTGAAATTTTGCATGTAGCGAATAGAATTTCTTTGAATTTTTATTTCTGCCTGGCTTATAATGCATGGAGCTTATTCCTGTAATTATACATATATTTTGCAACGGTTTTCATTAATTGATATGATTGCTTTAAATAATATTTGACTGGATGTTTTATTTATATTTGACTTTTCTTAGCTATTTTATGTAATTGAATTGATTTTTAAATTTTGGTAATGGTTATCTTATAAACATTTATGAATTTCTTATTGTTATAAATAGTTATATTGTTGGAAAAAGTGTCTTTCATTCAATAGCACGAGAATTGTTTGTCGCGGTCACTGTTTTAACCGAATTTGGCACTTAACGTATTCGCTTTTTTACTATTTCGTTTCAGAAGTTGATTCACACGTCATTAAACACAAATACCGCATTTAGCTTCAAAAGGCGGCGGGACGTTACAGTACTTAGCAAGAGCGTGCGTCTTTTTATATTCAATTTAAAAATTTAACTGAATATTTTGGCGCAAAGGGACAGATGATGTGTATTCGCACAAACCATAATGTTATTCCATAATATAATATTCAGATTCATGATAAATTTTCGTTCCCTTTATAGTACATTGCATTTGTAAATCGTTTCAAATGACTTTTAAATGATGGAATTTATAATTGCAATAATTTACTAAAACTTTAAGGATAAAAATCCCCTCAGCTAACCGGAAGTTATCATTTCTTTTGTTATAAGAAAATACAAGGACAATTTATGTATAACTGCTTAAGTAAAGAGAAATATTTAATATTGTAGAACTAAGTATTATATTCTATATGGAAGAAGAATTCTTAGATAGAAGAATCGTTTTATATTAAAATATCGAAACCGATTGTAGCATTTATTTTTTTACAATATATGGTATTAATTTCTTCTTTTACACCTTTAAAAACTGGAATAAATGATTTAAAGTATAATAATTTCGTGTCCCCTGCAGAAACGAGGCTGCTCAAAATGCTGGAAGTTCAATGGTTTTTAGAGCCAAAAGAAGATATTGAAGTTTCGCTTGGTTGAGGAGTTATTTTTTCAGGTGGCACGAAATTATTAGACTTAAAATTCTATGGAGTCACATACTTCTAGTTTATCTAATTTAAAATATAACATAAATAAGAAATGTTTACAAGTTGATGATGGCTAAGACATGACAGATTATGCAGGAATACTATTTTCTAAGATATAACGTATTGCTTGTTTGAAATTAACACGGCTTTGATGAAACAGAACCTTATCAACCATGGTTCTTTGTTTCTATTGTATTCTTTGTCATCGCTCCATCTAGCTAAGCTTCTTTATGTACATGTTAGTTAGTGACTGCGTGACCGGCCCATATACACTCTTTCTTCTCTTGCATCGTTTATTTACAATATAGTTGTGTTGGGGTTTTTGTTTTCCAGTAACTTCGATCAACGCTCTCTGCAAACATTTCTCAACGACTCTTGGTTTTTTGCTAAGCGTTCCATTTATGTTGGTGTTTTTGAGTCATTAGGAATACTGGTAACACATATTCCTACAACGTCCTTCTTTTTAAACATACACGTAATTCTGCGTTAACAGCGTTCCATAGTATATCAAATACTACCCATCAAGACCTATGCAGTGATAAATTTCGAAAATTTTGGTTGTCGTCAACTAGCTTTACGTCTATCCTATCAAAGAAATAGTGAACAATGAAAATTCAAAAATAGACATATTTTCGAAACTTAATTATGAAGGAACTTACAGCAGCCTTGGAAAGAAACTCATAGAGAGACCTATTTGGGCACAAAATCTTTCAATTAAGCTTTCCTGAGCTAAGTATAGTATACTACCAGTTGTAAACCATCATACCGACTGTTGACCTTAATTTCGGGAATGATAACCGTTGAAAATTAAAAAAACAATAATGCTCGGGTTCTTACCGAGAAACTTGAAAATATACTTATCATTGAAATCCTGAAAAATTAAAAATAATATTTAAATAATTAATTAGAAGATAAAATCAAATTTTAACAAATGACAGTCGTAGTTTAATTTTAGAGCGCATGTTAAATAGAAAATTTGTAAGTAGGTTCGCATCTAGTTAAATTATAAACACCCTTAGCTTTATATAAGTACAAAACTGTATACAAAATCACAAGTACAAAATTATAAACATGTGTGTAATTAGATGCAGAAGAAGATTAATAATACCAAAAAATAAAATTAAATTAAAAGAACATTCTTAAATAGGAGTACAGGTTGGATCCAAGTTACAATTCTTTCAAGGAGAGTTGAGAAATAGAAAATTACTAATTAAATAAAATAAAATATTTCCCAGGACTGTCGAACAACTGCTAATCCTTTTTAAAAGCTTAACTTACGAATTTTGAAAATGATAGGAAGAATTCACTTGCGTTTTTTAGCCCATTACATTTATAGGAAATTGGTTATTTGCGCAGGTCTGGGAGTATGAACATTATTGAAACATTATATTCGTTATAAAATAGTCGCGATTTATTTCCCGCAAAGGAAGACTGGAGGGAACCAAAAACCGAATTCAATAGGAAAAAGGAATACATAACATGGTTATCGGTTACACAATTGCATTGTGATAATGTATTTCAAAGAATACTAGTAAACACAACTGTAAACATCTTCATTAATCAATTTACATTACATGTTTATTCGAAACCTTAATGTATACAAGAATTTAGAATTTATAAATTATCACTTGGGCATCTTTCAAAATATGTATTAGTTCGATTGTAACCCCACAAGCAATAATAATCAAAATGGCCACTTCATAATTATGTCATCCCTTCTTGTGATTCTAGAAATTACCAACTCACTACGTAGAATCCAACTATCGGTACAACTTAAATTAACTGTTCCAGGTGATTCTAATAGTCATATTGAAGTGGCCGGGAAGAACTGGGGATGAGAAGACGGAATTTAAGGAACGAAAAGGGCTATCTATGTCTAGACACAGAACAGAGCAAAAGTTTAATTAGCACCGGAGGAATCTTAACTTTTATTTTACTTTCTTTTATTATTATAAATGTTAATTGCAAATACACGTGTTCTATAGAGACTTTAGTTTAATTTTTAATAATTAATTTTCAATAACTCGGTATCATTAATGTTAAAATTTTAGGATTTAATGTGGTCGATATTAGAAATATTAGAAATTTATTGTGGCATAAACTGAAAAAACTTGAAGAGCTATTAGTAAAACGTGGAAGGTCGGCAAATAAGATATTTTGCTTAGAAATATTTCAACTAAAATTGCAAACAATCTAGGTTTATATACATGCTATTTAGGACCGCTTTTTCAATCACCAGTTACATTTATTTAATAGTTAAGTACCTTGCTTGCCGTTGTATTAATAATGGTTTCTATGGAAAGTATCTATAAGATAAATTTAACTAGAGTTTGTAAAAGCGACCCTTAATAGTATATTATATACCAAAGGACTGAGAAAGTTTAGTTCTCAAGCGACAGCATAAGAAATAATTTCTCGAGGGATTAAAACGCACTTTAGTCCTGAGGTATATACGTTAATAAAAAAAAAAGGGCAAAAGAAAGTAAAATTGAATGATTTTGACATTGACAGTTCATTTGATTTATCAACGTACGCTTCATAATAAATGCTATTTAAATTTTATTTGCGAAGCGCTATTGTAACGTTTTCAGCACTATGTAATTTTGATTGGTTAGTTTTGTTATTGCCATGGATTTACCTTGTTTATGCGGGATTTAAAGTACTTTAATACCCTTGGGAATTAAAGTAACATTTAAATCCCTTGTGATTAAAAGTGTCGCTTTAGTCATGCAAACAACTGACTAAAGTGTAGTTTTGGTCCCGAAAGCGTAAAAAATAAATAACAACAAACACTTTTCAAAATGTTTGAAATTACCGTTTTATACTGAACCAATTGTGTTACGTTTCGATAAATAGTATTATTCGTATTAATTGCGCTACATGTGGTTTCTGTAATATGGTTCAAACAAGACTCAATGTTTTTATTATATTACGGTTTATTGAGATTATTGTACTTATGAATAAGACGTTAAAGAGAATCCAAACATTTATACTATAACACGATAATATTAGTTATTATTATTTTTCCTAAGTCTATTAGAAATTTTGTAAAACAATAAGATAGTCAAAAATATCTGTTCAATTTCATGAATGGTAATTAAAATTATTTTAAACACATACAATTATATGCAACTAATGCTATTATGATAAACTGGAAATCATTTAACAACAAATTTATTTGACTACGATTTTGAAACATTTAACATTAACTACCACTCAAAAATACATATTGAATATTTGATTGCGATATTTCATAACTGCTGTGTTTCTAAATTCATTATCGAATTTTTCGATATACATTATACCTACTGTCCACATTTGACATGTTTATTTAGCATAAAATAGTTTATCTATAAAAATGTGTACCAAATATCGGTTAAGGCTTTAGTCGTTGAATTTATTAAAAGTAAACTTGTAAAGTACGGTGTTAACAAATTACCATTAAACAATTAAGTGTCTTAAAGTTAATTGAGTTTTATTGAAGGTTATTTTGACATATTGCGATCAGTTTGAAGGTCATTAATTAGTATAATAAATTATGATAACACGCTCAATGTGTTATATCTATAATGACCTTGTAAATTAAATATAACCTACACCTGGTATTGATATCGGCGATTTTACATAGTTTGTCGATTTTATACAGATAATTATCTTCTTGTATGTACAAGTTTTTTAATTATTAGAACTTCATGTTTATTCGAAATAGAATTAGGAATTACGAAATAATTGATTTATAAAAGAACTGTTTATAATAAAAGGTAATATTGAAAACCTTATTATTGCGTTTTGGCAAAAGAGAGGAAAAGCAATAGGAGCCAGGCAGATCGAATTTATGTAAAAGCGTTGATATTAAATCGCAATTATTGGATTTTAATGACAAATTAATATTTTATGTATAGGAAATGTAATTTATTGGCAGTATGCCACTTTTATAATTGATATTACAAAATTTCTACATTGTTTTGTATATCTATACATAGAATTAATAATTTCAGGTATATTTCAAGCAATGAAATAAATTTTATAAAATTCGCCACTAAACAAACTGGCAATATATTTAAAAAAAATTATAACTGCCTCATTTATTTTAGAAAGAATAAAATATATATAATGCCTTTGGATTGATAATGTAGTATTTACTTTAAATGTGCGTAATATTATAATGTGCGGTCGATTAAGTTTCCAATTAGGGTAGGTGATAACGTTTTGATGGATACTTTAAACACGTCTATGAAATTAGGGTTAAATAGGTTGTTAATCATTATAGGTCGTCTAATTGTTAGTAGCTTAGGCAAACACATATTGTGATAAAGAGGAATATTTGACTTACAATAACATTAAACATTGCAATTTAAATTATGTAACAATCGTAAATACCAACTTGTTACATTATCTTGCTGAATATAATTTGTATTTTATGTTAAATGGGCAATGTTGTGGGATTAAGAAATTAAAGGTGGTAGCATAGGATTTGATAAAGCATCAAATACATTCGAAACACATGCTACAACAATTACTCTAAAAGTTATTAAACTATAGCTTACATTTTTTAATCTATTTTTTCAAAATGTTATCATTGCAATTAAAATACCTATAAAATAAATTAAATACATATATGTGTGAAAATATGATGAGATCTATATTTATTCCTAATCTGACAGGTGTTTCGTTTTCAAAATGGAAATTACTGAATTATGATTAATTTAATTTATATTTAATTTGATTGAATAAGATATATTCGCTAATAAGTGTCATTAGATAATACATATCGTGGTAGCATATTTAGCTATAGTATATATTTAATCCCATTGAATATTATCCAAGGTTGCTTACCGTTTAAAGGCCAGTTACGTTAATCCATGTGCACAAAACCGTAATTCATCGTTACAGTGCCTTTTTAAGGCCATATTACGTCTGTGTAATTATATTTAAAGACAGCGATGATTGATTATTCTTATCCTTATTATTAAGTAACTAAATATTTTTTAGTATTTAAAGTGGGATAATTTTCAAAATATGCTTTAATTTTATAGTTTCGTTGTATTTTAGCTGTCAAAATTTAGTTATATTAAGTTTTTAAATATTAATTTGTTGGGTTTTTATAAATCTGGAAAACTAATTCACTTAAAAAATTGTAATACGGTTAAAATTAACTACGATAGTATTAACAGCACTAAAATACGACAGAGTTATACATTAATCAGAGCACTTGAATGAGTAAATTTGTTAATTGTTAAAGTAATATAAAATTAAGGCAGTATAGTATTCAGAAAATAAGAGAATTTATTGAATAAAATTTAAATCAACACAAACTTTATTTATGTCCAATCCAAATTAATATACCTACAGCATTTATTAGTTAATAAGGATTATTCCTTATTAAGAAATTATATATCTTATAACAATGGGATAATTACATAACGAACATAGAGTTTACGGAGCTGCACAATTAGTTAAGGAGACGAAAGGAGTTCGCTTTTTTTAAGAAAATTGTTTTTTTTGTAAGTTTCGTGCACCGATGTAATCAGGCGGCGGTAAATGTGTCAGAAATCGAGAGAGCGACACTGAGTCCCCAGGCAGTTGGTGGGAAATTATTCGAAGCACAGGAGTTGCAACCTCAGTTTATCGTCACTCAATTCCAGCTATATAGTTGAAAAGTATGCACTGAATTTTCAGATCACAAAAATATTTCATCTATAACTAGATTTGTTTTCTTAAGATACGTGTAATAAAACAATCAATCTGATAAATTTAATTTAGGTGTAATACATCAAGAAAACCTAAATTTACATATTTACAGGCACATTGCTATTATCATATATTATTAATTTTGAATTAAATAAATCATATGGGGATCATGCTTTCTATCTAAGGAGTAATAAATACAAAGTGATTCTGAATAACAAAATACAATGATTGATAGCAATTATTTTTCTTAATAAAACTATAATAGTTATGATTAGTTTATTATTTAATTTAAATAAAATTGTCGCATTACTCACTGAACGTGGAAGTGGAAATTTATATTTCAAACAAAAATGACCTTATCATCCTACAATATAACATCAGTTTACAGTGCGATGGAATAGTGGAAAGGCGCATTTCCAGAACGACTTTGTAAAGTAATTCTGCCTAGTGTAGCGAATAATTTCTTCAAAAATTAGGTACTACACCAGCTTCTTTATCGGACTTCCCCAATTCCTCACATGGACTGGAATGAATCAAAAGACTGGCTTGTTTCCAACAAAAAAGGGGACCACACACCATTTAAATTATGAATACCCCAAAATCTTTTGAACTTATTCTCCTACATGAATTAAAAATCACGTTATGTTACTTTGTTAAGAAGATTATATTATAACTATAAAGGCTAACACCGGACTGAACTCTTTACCTGCAATGCCCGCAACTTTAAAAAAAATTTTTTATGCCAATAGATATCTATATTCGCATACATTTATTAATCAGAATACGTCACCTCAAAAATGTACAACGCAACGCAGAATACCCAGTTGGAAGCAATTTAATTTGTATACGCCATCTACTACAATGAATTTACTTTAAAGATTTTCCCAATAGGCATCGTATTCCAATGAAAGAAACGGTTTTTTAATTGCGAACAAGGAATATTTCTTTAAATAATTACATTCTAGTTAAAATGTAACCACTTTTATCATGAGAGTAAAATAAATTTTCCTATGCATATTTTTGGAAAAACAATTTTTAATAATTTGAAATCAAAGAAGGTTCCAATCTTTATTTATTTACAATGGTATTAAATCTTTAAAAGTTAAAACGTATCAAAATTGCAAGCGCTCTTACAAATTTTCGCAATTAAACAAAATAAGTGTCTTCCAAATCTGTCTTCAATTAGCAATGAACATTTATCAATAGCATATGCTGTATTTCTCAAACGATTAGGTGAAATGTTTTTGATCTCACCTCACAATTTCACCTCTTGATATGCTAGATTAATTTTGATTATTGTGCAGGCCAAATCTTGGCAAAGTCTTTGTTACTGGGAGGATTTCGGAATCTCATAATATTGCATTTGTAAAACGGTGCACATCTTCAATAAAATTGAAATTTCCAAGGTTATTTACGCCTTTTTAATCTTAGTATTATGTTACTACTATGTAATGCTAAAATAATTGTCTCCATGGACTCCTATGGCAATCGTACAGCCATTCTGGAGTTATTTATAGAAACATGCTCCCCTAATATAAATAGTTTGAAGTAAAATTATACCAAACTGCAGCGTTTGTATCATGAAATCAAATTGGATAATTGTCTTAATTTCTCTATTTGACATAAAACAGGCCTTATTTGTTCACAAAACGTTATTTAACCATTTTAACTGCTAGTATTTACAAGGTGATGTTGAAAAGGAATCTTCATTTTATACAAATAAATTTTATTTTATAAATGTCATATGAATGTGGTTTTATTTGCACGTGAAGATAATTTTTAACATAGCAGGAAAACTAAGCATATAGCGTAATTTTCAGCTTTAGTATACAGGGCTGTTTTAAAATAATTGTAGCAAATAAAATGGATTTATCAAACTATTAAAAGAGGCACATTTTTGAAAACCATTGCATACGCAGTATCTGATATACCGCTGACATTGTCATAGACCCCATTATAAAAGTTCAAGAAAAGTATTTATTGTAATTCCCGACATAGTTATTTATAATAACGTATCGAATTACACTCCGCGATTTACTGACTAATAAATTGATACTTAACCTGCGATCACAAATTATGGCCTATTTTTAAATTGTAAGTACACTCTCTTTAAAATTAAATTTGAAAGTTATATTAAAGGAATAAAGCAAGGTGACTTATAAGGGAATCTTCTTACTTAAATCAAGATTAAAAATAAATTACTCCTAAAGGTATCAAATCTAATTGTATTTCAATGTTAATGGTTTAAAAAAGTACAGTCTCTAACAAAATCTAAAAGGTTGAATTATTGACCAAAAGAAAATTCGTTATTTTTGCACATTTCTTGATTTTTAATATTTTCAATATATATATATATATATATATATATATATATATATATATATATGTATATATATATATATATCTCTTTATG
>JAHWXV010907624.1:0-10617 GCA_024586415.1 Phrixothrix hirtus
GCAGAGTCCGGGGCCCCATTTCTGCATCTAGGACTTCACACCATTTCAATACCTAGGGCTACGCCCCTTAGACAACTCGGCGGCCATCTTGGAATCCATTGACGGTACAGAACCCCTGTTGTCTTACTACTGTCCGATTTGGTCTCGTGCTCTTGTTGTTCTACTACTGAGCTTAGCTTACACATTAAAGTACTTTTTTTCGCAACTTTTTGTCTTTAAAATTAACAAACTGATGCCGTGTTAAATTGAATGTGGGACACTGAGTATACACAACAGCGAAGACGTCCTTTTGCTGTATATACAATCCTCTCAGAAGCCTCTAGGGGAATGGACAATGCGGCAAAAGGCGTCCAGGACATTTTACATCTCTAGATGTATTTTACGAGTGTCATTATCTCCATTATAACTATCGGAAAACGTCCTTATAGTGTTAGCAGAGAACTATGGTGTCTGAGCGTAGCACGGCGGAAGTTGTCCTGAAATGTTACGTTCAAGAATTCGAATGGCGAAGAAATAAATTTAATGGAATGTATAATTGGCAGGATAAAATGGTTCAGGTGAGATAGTCGTGGAGACCCTGATTGTTCTGTGTTTATTGCTGGCTTTTATAGTACTTTCGTTATCGTAATTGTTATTAAATATAATTTCTGAGAATTAAATTGTAATGTAGTGAAAGTTTACAATGACATCTATTTTAATTTAGTAAATCCATTATAGTTTTCAATCTATCTAAACTACATTAACTATTAAATGTTATTACCCAATAGATGGCTATATGAATTTATTCTTAAATAATTTAAAATTCATTAGGGTTCTATTTTCTAGTTATGCTCAATTGCACCTTTACCACTAGATGGCCATACCTTTTTGGTTTTTGTATTTATTTAAATTTGTTAACCTGTGATGACAGTACAATGAACATACATTTTCAATCATATGTTATTATGGTATTTTTCTATTGAATTATATATTGATCACTAAAACATATAATAAAAATTGTATTTTTGTTTTATTTTAAGGGATTCTTTCATGGTTTATTTATATTTCAATACATATAATAATTTATAATTTAAAGATTATTTAAATTTAGTATTTAATCACGATTTACCGTTCTTGTTGCAATATTAAACGTCTTTATCGATATATTTTGACACAAACAATATAAATATCGATCTGACGATTAATAAAGACAGGGAAAAACGTGGCAGTGGCGAAGGCCAGGTGAAGTTGCCCGGCCAAAGCGATAATATACTTTTATGCTGGTAAGGTGCTTGTATATTTTTCATACAAATAGTGAACAGTGAAAGTAGAATACTACTGCCGCTTCTTGTACTAGAGATAAGTCATTTATCTTAGCAAACGGCACCGGAAACAGATCCGGGACATGATTCCACTACACAAAAGCACAAATTACTAAAGTTATTAGTCACCGTCATTAAGTGCTGCATGAAAACTTACTTAAAAGCTATTACATTAGGTAGATTTGACTTACACCTTCCCTTTGTCAGTCGTGCAAATCTACAAAGCGCCGTTTTAACCAACTACAAGTAATTGCGTGAAAAATGGAACTTGCGCGTAGACTGTGCCATGCAATCATTTGTTTAAGATATTTAAGCAACTTAACACACAAGATGGATTGAACGGCTTAATACTGCTTTTGGTGATAAAGCACCCTTGATTTGAATTGAATTAAATTCCTCAATAAGGAATATCGTGAAGGTCGTCCATATGTATCTGTTATTGCTACGAACGTTAATGTTGTGACTCGAAACCGAAAAAAGTTGTTCACTCACTCAGAGTTGCAAACCCAATGATCGCTTATTTCTTCCGTTTTATAGGCATGTGGTAACCTTAGCTTTGGAGGATCGAAGAACTGTGAATATTTATTGGTACACAACAATTTGTTGTCATCGGTAAAATCGTTTCACCATGGCAATTCAAGTCCATACACCGTATGATAATTTGCAAACCTTTTAGCCAACCAAAAGTGAAATTGACGTGCGTCCGCATTCACCTGATCTAGCACCATCAAAAGTAGGATGAATTTGGCATTTAGGCATTTTCGAAAGTAGTTTTTGAGGTGCCAATCTCAAACAGAAAAATATTTTTTGAAAATTGTTTTGCGTATATGCAAAACTGTATTGATATTAACGACGAATATTTTAAAAATCATTAAAGCGATTTACTGAACTTTAGCTGTTTTTTAAACTTTTGCAGAAACATTTTCAACAGACTACAACTAAAACCATAGCTAAAGAGACAAACTGAGTCATCCATATGTACTAGAATTGGGTTTGTTATACATGTTTTAGGTATATTATAAAATTTAAGAACATAAGAATAAATAAAACATGTTTAAGACATATAACTGTAATTTCTTATTGATTCTAAAGAATATCCAATTTTATTTCATGCAATAATTAAGTAGTTTTAAGAATAGTTTCAGGTTCCTCCACAATGCGATTTTTTTAAGTGAACCATGTATGTCGCGCTGGAACGAAACGATATCTACATGCAGATTAATTTCCGTCATATTTTTGATGATGTTCACTGTAGCCTGAGTTGCTATTATTGATGCCATTGATACCTAAGAATTAAATAAAATTGTATATAAAGTTCTTAGACATCGACAATGTATTTTAACCAAACATAAATTTAATCTTAACCGTTTAGAATAACTTTTAAGATTACTAAGCAGCGCCACATTTGTTAAAAGCAAAGGATGGACAGGTAATATAATTTACGTGACCATCACTATATACAGTATAATTAAAAGAAGCGGAAAATTTAGCAAACTTGACCCAAAGACATGTGAAGTAGCAAGTAAAACCCGAAACTAGCAAAAAGATGCATACATATAAATTTAAAACGGCCTACGTGATAATCGAGAAACGAGCCTTAGTTCAAAGACATTGGCTGAAATTCAAATAACCAGCAACCCCATTGGACAATGAGAATTCTCGAAAGTTATATAAACTCAAATTCAAGTAAAATCCAGGTCTTTTCCAGATCTGCCATAAATGTTTATAGTGCATCGATCAATAAACGAGTTCATCCGTAAAGTCCCTGCAAATACATTGCAGTAAAAAAATTACAATTGAATTACCACGAGCTGGGGAATTCGTCAAGTTCGTAATTCAAAGAAATTAATAAACCTATACCGAGTGTTGTAAGAAATTCAAAGTGGACATCCGAATCACCTGACAAAATCAGCCAGAAGACAACGAAAAGGTTAGTTCTCGAATACTTATCATTATCCCCGAACGCGAACCGCAGTGTTTAATTACAAAACAACTTAAATTTAAAGGGCATTCATTTGAAATTTATTTAGTAATAGAAACATAATTAAGTTAGCTTAAACAAAGGTCGTAAATATTTGCTTTCATATCTTCAATAAATGCAGGTAGAAAACCTTTATTTAAGCTACACATAAATAACTTATTTCATAGTAGTGTTAACAAAATTAATTCAATTTTTATAAACTTTATAGAAATTGATCGCATCGATAATAACTTAAACCAAATTTAACATTAATTTTATTTATTGCTTTTATTTTCTTTGTTGTACAATTAACTTTCAAATTATTATTCTATTTAAATAAATTCATTTTTAAATTGACATTGCTGTATTTGTTCGAGAAAGACAAAAGGGTTGTAAGTACCTAAGTTAAGCCATCAGGTAAAAGCTAAGGGTATCACTAAAATCTCAAGCTACCGAATTCTATTATTGTGTTGCCGTTGCCTCTTATAAAAGAAGCATACCGCTCGTCTAACCCAACATTGATAGTAAATGAATTAAAAAATAAGGTACGACTATGCAATACTATTGCGTACCTATTTATTAAAAATTTAAAATAAAACTAGATTTCTGCAGGACCATCTTTCAAACATGTCTTTTTAGTAGTACCATCCAGTAAGTTTTCAAGTAAAGATCTTAATTCCACTACTTTTACTATTTTTTTACGATCGGGAAGATAAACATTTGCTCCATTATGTTGTGGAGACCTTCTTTTGCCAACAGAGTTCAATTGCATACCAGAACTTCATGTTCTGTATAATATGAATGAAACTTGTGGTTTCCTAATTTTGATTGCCCAATCTGTTGAAATTTGATTCGCCCATGCTAATAAATCAGCAGCGATTCGTTTGCTTTTCGTGTAAGGTTGCTACAAAAATCAGTTCATCTGACGATGCGTTATTGCCATTTTTCATACTTTTCTATGGGTGCTTTCATCGTTATACCCTTCAAAGACGTGGGTGATCTATCTGCAGCACTTCATAAAAGTTCGAAGCACCCTTAACATTGTTGCTATCCCTTTAAAAATCTTTGGAAATTGTAAAACGGGATCTATTTAGACCATCAAAGTTGTTGGTAAAAAAAGACAATTGAACATTGTAGCTGCCACTCTCGCTTCGTCCTAGTTTTGATCCCTCTGCTTCGGATAACTAATTTAACGCTGTTCGGCCTATTGTTAAGCGACTACAATGCTGGAAAGCTTTTAGTTTATCAATTATTTATAACTCATTTCGATAAACTTGAAATTTCCTCGGGATAACTGAAGTCAGTGAGGAATTCTGACGAAAGCAGAGCATGTAAAAGTTTTGCTTTACCACAACAAATATTGCAATTTAATTCCTATTTGAATATTTAACTTAATTTTGCTGTCAAGACTTTCGCGATAAAGTTCTGTTCTTGTGATACCAAGTTGATATACTGTCTTGTCTATTATAAGATACAATTGTGTTCGGTTTAATTCCGAGTGAGACTATTGCCAAGCGATCTAGTTGAGACATGTTCAGTTTTTCCTACGGAACAATGGAGTTGAGCGTGAAAACATTTTGCAGCTCTGAAATGTTGTCTATATCTCAAGAAATCATGTACAAAAGCTAACTCGTTGTTCTAAGACGCTTGTAGAAATCGTTCCTCGCTAAAATACTATCCGTAGGTAGTATAAAATGTTCACGTGGACGGAGTGCACATCGAAAATGACCAGAGCTAGGTCTCCAACAACAGCTTTAATGGAAACAAACGCCAACACTGTTGTTGTATGTGTGAGAGAAATCGGAGAATCATATTAAGACAACTGTCCAAGGTGCAAAACATTTAGCTAAGCTCCCTCCACACTTTAGTAACGGCACAACTGCACATGATGTGTTTGTGCACGGTGGGTTCCGAGATGATTTCTTCTCGAGCAACACGATGTTCGCGTGTAACTTTTGTGTGGATCTTAAAGTAATGGTACAAAAAGAATGCCGAGAGCTTCTTTTAAGGGTTAATAAGTAGAGATCAGACTTAGTTTCATTATTTTAACGCTGAGAGTAAGGAACAAAGCTCGGTGTGCACAACCCCATCATCACTAGCACCAAAATGAAATCGAAGTGATGAAATCTGCTGGTAAAATCACCATGATTTTACAGAAAATATTTTAGGTCACTTAAGAAAAGGTTAATACATTTCATAAATTTATGGATCGATCTAAAGATGTTCAACTTTCCAATACAGATGCGTGGCACCCTTTCCGATTTAAACTTTTGTGAAGCAAGTGATATAGGAAAGGGTTCCCGAAGCCGTAAAGAATAAATACAATCTGCGGGTCTTCTCTGGTCAACACTAAAATATGGATACAGCTGATATCACGTTCGGTGCCAAATAAATAAAAACTATTAACTTACGAGATTAGCGCATATTTTACACAATTAATAAAGTTTCTGAAATGAATCATTCCCTGGAAAGGATTCTAAACTACATAAATTGCTACTGAGTTTCTATATGCAGTTTTAAACACTCCACCTGGTTTACAACGGAAATCAACGTTCTCTCGCGCCTACGATTAATATAATAAATGGAGGTCTACTAATTTATTGCTGTTTACTCAGCTGTTGAATTAATTAATCTAAACAGAAAATTCACACATTGGTGAATTAGTAATCAAAGAATTCTAACAAAATTAGTTAATTTAAAGAAAAGATTCAAAAATATTTAGATTAATAAATTTTTAGGTAAATGTTCAATATGCATCCTTTAGGTTAATACTTTAGTATTAATGAGGTTCAAAGTAAGCATGGATCTTGCTGAAACCTAATAATTTATCATTTTGCTATAAATTGTTCGTAATGCAAGAAACGTGTACCTTAAATGTAGAATACATTACGAATACATTATAAAACTTTATAGTAAACCAAAGTTACAATTTTTGTTAATTAATCTTGTAATATTTATTTTAGGTTTACTAAATACCGGAATGTAATGTACTTCCCAGTTTAAATTATAAATTAAATTGTCGTGAAGGAAACCTTAACAAATTAATCTCGTTTTCCATAGTAAGTACTGACCAAGACTGATGATTTGTCACTATGTTACAATTACCACATTTAATATTGAGATTTTTATTCAACTTCTAAAGTTTATTTTATTTAGTACGTGAATAATAAATTCTGATTTCATACCTTAAAAGGTTGGAATTTTTCTAATAAAGATGTTTTACAAAAAACTCTAAATTAAAATTTAACTGCAGTTATAAATTTTTTATCGGTAATTAAGGAGTTTCAGGAACTTCTTGAATTAAATTTTAATAATGCTATCCAAAACTTTATAATTGTATAAAATAAAGAAGTCATTTATAAATAAAATGCTGTAATAAAAAAATTGATAGACGGTATAAAAGCTCTTTGCATATAATGACCAACCCCGGTTTATGTGCTTGGCTTGTAAAACCGAAAGTAGCCTGTGCCTTTTAAATATTGTTTTAATATTTAGTTTTCTTTAAAATAATCTAAACCGATAAAACTACTTATATTAAATATACGAGTACCTTAATGAATATTATAATATTACAACATATAATATATTATAATATTATAATTATATTATAATATATTATAATATATTATAATATATTATAATATATTATAATATATTAAAATATTATAATATATACGATAATATAATATATTACAATAAGTGTGGAGAGCAGCAAGAGTATCAGGGATTTTATGTGCACTATAAAATTAAACCTCATTTTTAAATTAAAACATTAAGATGTCAGAGTAGATAAATTAAATAAACCTTTATATTTTTATAACTTAAAAATGCAACCCTTTTTAATGTTATTCTCGCCAGTTTATACTATTTTAAGAAAACAGTGCTGCATAAATATAAAAGACGGTAGGATAATAAAATTTATTTCTTTAGGGACAAATTTTGATATAGGTAAACGTACTGAAAAGCTTTTATTTCTTTATGAGGCTTTCTTATAAAAGTGAGTTCCCAAGTGTTTTTCTAATACATAAGAAGTGTTTTGTCAATCTCTCTATATTTTTGTTGAGTTTACTAAAAGGAGAAATTGGATATTGCAAGGGTTAGTCAATAAAAATGATCTTATTCTTATACACGCAATTTCCCATTATAAATGAGACATTTGCATTAATTAGGTTTCCACTAAGATACAATTTATTTTAGTGTATTCGAGAACTTGTATAATTTTATAAAACAAAACAGCTTTCATGGAAATAATATTGAATGAACATTCACTCTATGACTACCAACTAGATATAAACTTCATACATTCCTACACCCGGCTGAACCCGAATCAATAGATAAACTTGGAAAATCAAAGACAAGTTAGTGGAAACATCAGTAGATTAACACATAAATCCTTCAACGTGACAAGAAAATAAACCAAATATTTTTCATTATAATTTAAAATAAATATATTTAGGTACAAGTAATTATTTTACGCACACTTCATTAAAAAACAATAAGGTTGTAAATATTTGCATACTAAAAAACTTCTAATTTTCTCTATTCAGAGTGGTTTTTAAATCCACCGACAAACTACAGCACACTGCACTGTAAACGTCTAACCACGTCTACTAAGAAGAAAATTTTATAAACTAGAACTCTTGCTTGGAAAAAATTTGAAATATTCACAGTGTAAGAACTGCCGGAAAATGCTTATACAAATGAATTATATCTTGACCCAATCTAATTTCTACTACATATCGCAGAGTAATAACATGTTTAATAATATCAAATTACTGCAGTATCTGTTTATTTGTGTAAAACTAGCCTATCTACAATTTTATTTCTTTGTATTTTATGGACACAAAAAGTGAACATTTAATATTTATTTAAATACGAGGTTGTTTGAAATGAAATCCGGATTGAGTTTGTGAAACTGTTTTTATTGTAAAAAATTACTAGTAAATATATTATTTCTCTACGTAGTCTCCTTGCCTTTCAATACACCTTTTCCACCTGTCGACCAATGCGTCAATTCCATCCGAGAAAAACTTTTTTGGCTGCTTGCGAAACCATGTATACACCGCAATTTTTACGCTTTCGTGGCCCATAGCAATATTATGAGTTAAACCAATGCTCACATTAATTTTTGAAGCAACTTCTTCAGTTTAATTCCTCTGTTTTGATAAATCAGCTGTTCAACCACTGCAATGTTGTCTGGAGTGATTTCAAGATTTATCTGTCCCAAACCCTCAGTTTCATTTTTAAGCTAATTGACCCATTCAAAAACACTTGAACTAGCCATAAAACAATCCCCATACACATTTATCATTCTTTTATAGATATCAGATGGATTAACAGCCTCGGCAGTTAAGTATCTTATAACTAATGGCATTTCTTCGCTGGTGCAATTATTTAGCGACGGCATTGCAAACAATGATGACAGCTTAGTGCTGCAATTGTTTTCCCTAATAAACTTAGCAGCCAGAGACTACCAAGATAATTACTTTAAAACCTCGTTCAATGTATTTTGTAACGGTGACACATTTGCCTGCTCTATAGATCTAATCCGGATTTCATTTGAAACGACCTCGTATATTGAATTATACTAAAGACCATATTCAAATTTTTATAAGTAACATAATTCCCAAATTGAGACGATAATAATATTAGGTAACTAAGTCAACTATTAACCTCAGTCTCAAGAAAATTATTATTTATAAAGTAATTTATGTTGACTAGTTTCGAACTTGAAAAAGTTTATCATCAGAATGCTATAAAATTTAATTAATTAAGATAAATGTTAAAGTTAATATGTCTTACCTACTTGGTATATTAATTATGGTTATAATCAATTTAAAAAATTTTAAAACAACGCACACTAAATTATAATAAATTTTTGGATAATGATACCCGTCTTGATAGAAGACCAATGAACGTCTAAATTGCAAAAACAGATTAGAATCATCTACTAGGATACATTGTAACAATTTAAATTTTAATTTGTATATTAATTCGGGAATTCTATCTTTCATTTTTCGTTTTGATTCGTTTGGGAACCGCTGACTGTATTTCTACCTTTGTCGCGGCACTCTTGAATGTTGAGGTGCGCGCATCGCTGATAGACAGCATGTCGCCAGGTCATTGTAATTCATGCAACGTATGTATAAGGTTGTCGTGTTAGTGCAATTTAGACACCTGTGATTGTATGATTAATTGGTGTTTCTTTCTTTTCTTTATATAGTGTTTTGGGATCGGGACATGCCTTATCTCGTATATTGTTTAATTTATCGAATAATGCGAAAAGGACCACTCCTGTGATGCAGGACATCGTTTATTGGAATTCCGCCATCTTTTGTTAACAATTGGAGAAATGGGTTTATTAAATAGTTAATTCCGAGATTTGGATTTATAGTAATTAGTTTGGAGATTGGGATTTATATAATTGTTTTGGATAATTGCTTATGGTTCATCTGTAAAAAAGGATGGGGAGCCATCAGCGGCGATAGTTAGCCTCCAGCCGGCTTCCAAATTCATTGGCGAATTTATTCACCTAGGAACTACTTAGAAATTGCCAATACGTTTGCTAAGGTTTCTGACCCCAGTCTTACGGGTCTAGAGTCCTGCTCGAGCGGCGGCAATCATACTACTGCCCGTCACGGAAGGTTAGTGATGTACTACTTATTATATTTTTATTTGTACCATAAATATTTCATATATCTTGTGTAATTATAAATACATCTTTTAGGTCAATGTATTTAATTCCATATGTTGTGACATATTTTAAAGTTTCACTTAAATTAGTAATACATACAATTTGTTTTCAGTAATGTTGTGACGTGTTCCCATTTTTCAAACTTAATTGCGGTTGTGTTAATCAATGTTTTTCATGTGATAAATAAGTTTGTCGGAAGTTCAAAGCGTAAACACGTCAAAAGTGCGGTTAATTTGACGCATCGCCAACAAAAAAGACTATTTTCATTTTATTTTGCTATAAGCAATTATTGTAAATAAAAACACTGCATTAAAAATGCATAAACTTGTTCAAATGTAAATGTAAATTATAAAATATTCTTTTGTTAAAATCTAATAATACAAAAAGAAATTCGATGTTAACAGTTAGAAATTATTTAAACAAATAAAATCTTATTTTCTTAAAAGAAGCGTTATTAAAAATGTAACATTCCAGTAATTTAAATTGAATGCAAGTCAAAGCCAGACAGACATATGGTAACAAATTCATAGAATGACTGATAAGGATTCAATTTTACACGTAATCAAAACGCAAACAAAACTGAACCTTATTTCATTAATTAATTGATAATTAAATACATTCGATTTAAAACCAACCTTTTATAAACAAATAAATGTATTCTG
>JAHWXV010907726.1:0-10952 GCA_024586415.1 Phrixothrix hirtus
CAATTCTTATTCTTATATATATATATATATATATATATATATATATATATATATTGATATGTTATCTAGACACCAGTATGGGTTTTTTATATGTTTAATAGATATAAAGTTATTTAGTTGCCCCACTTTGATTGATAAATGATGTTTTATATCACTGAACTACCGATTGTTGTTGGCGACCAGATGAAATATATTTGATTCAACTATTTCCTGACATTGACACTCTAAATATATTCGCTCTTAATTTTGTTAAATCACTTTAATTCAGCATTGAAACTAATTACCAAATATTTATTAAAATGGATACAACTATGTTGCCTAGTTAAACCAATCCAATGTTAATGTTCCCAATTAAATTGACCCGTAATATGAAACAATAGAAAATATTTCAATGCATACAAACTAATAACATTATTTTCTTTCGAGATCAAATTGAGTTTGAAATTGAATTTTAAGTAGGTCCTTTCAATGGTTACCTTGCAAATACTTATACTCTGCAATTCCTTAATTCTATGCTTTTATCCCACAATCAATCTGGTATTCATCTCAATTAAATACGTATTTCCGGTGGTGTAAATATCTATCAGAAACCTTAGATTCTGACATTAATTTTATTTAAGTTAAATTCAATGATTTGTTACTTATAATTACTTAATATTTCACACTATGTTCCATAAATAACATTATTAAATAAATTTCAATAGTATGCCTACGAATAATTACGTTAACATTTTATTTATTTCCTAACATTGTTAATAAAATTAACAACTGTCCCATATGTCACCAGGTTATAATAAGTCTTCTGATTACCCTTGTGATTCTCTTGATCGTATTTTACATTTGGCTTTCCAGAGAGACCCTTAATTCATTTATTAATTTCCTTTGATATTAATTCCAAATTCCAATTATACCATCCACCTTTTGATACGTATAGCATATGAATTGAATACTGGACGTTTTATATAACTTCACACTTTGCGCACTTATAATTGCTTCTTTAGTAATATTTTTTATCCACTACGTTTTATACCCTTTATATAAAACGTTAATTTTATTTACCAATACCATAGTCTTCTTTATTTATAAACCTTCTAATTTCACTAGGGGTCACACAACTTTTAATTCATTAATATTTTTCATCAATATGATAGTTCTCTTATACCAATTCCAATTCAATATTAATTAAATTATTTTTATTTCTTTCGGCATTTTTAAACCCAGCATTTCACTAGGGCATCAATTCCAATTCAATATTAATCAAATCATTTTTATCTCTTTTCACCTTTTATAAACCCCTCATTTCACTAGGGCTCAACGTATGACCCTATCATTAAACAAATATTTTTCATTCCGCCAAATTAAATTCAAAATCCAAACCTTCCGTCTTTTGTCAACTCGTCGCTTTTTTGCGCATAATTCATAATTCAAATTCTCAAGCTTACTACATAATATTTTCATAATTTTACATATTACCTTTACAATTTTTGATAATCCTATTTTAGGTATTTATTTAAGAGGTAATTATCTAAACCATTCCTACTTTTTTATTAACTCATATAATTAATTTTTGACTATTTCCTTCTGGACTATGTACAATTGTTAGCTTTACTATAATTAATATTTTACTAAAATCAAATATTGCGATTATTGTCATTTACAATCATTTTATTTAGGAACTTATTTAACTAATTTCTAGTCTAATCAACGGATTGCTAAGATATTTCGCCAATACACAGAATTTCGTAACATGAATACAACTAAAATATCTAAATTGTGGTCGATAAATTAGTGACTTGATTAACAATACTTTTATAGTACGTAAATTGCCGGAGAGTCAAAAGATATATAGTATTCGAGACCTTTTAATAAGTTGTTTTACCTTCGAGCAACTTTCAGGAATAAAACAAAATAATGCTAGCTATGTAAATAAAAGTAACAATTTCTGAATTTAAAGTAAAAACTAATTTTAATATTTAAAAAATATCAAAGAAACAGAAATTTATTTAAAAATGACAAAATTAATTTCAAAGTAACAATTTCTGAATTTAAAGTAAAAACTAATTTTAATATTTAAAAACTATCAAAGAAACAGAAATTTATTTAAAAATGACAAAATTAATTGCAATCTCTACTGTTATTATTCATGCATTACCTGATGGGGCGTGACCGTTGCTATAGAAACAGTGTTTCATCTGTTTAGAAATAGTACATCTGTGAGTGTCACAAGTCGTTCAAGATAGAACCTCTTATTTCTTATTATACAAAACTAAAATTTCATTATCATTCGATTTTTACACACAAAAAAGGCGAAATTTATGGAGAAAAACGTTTTCATGAAAATAAACCTTGGTGTGATGTTCTCAGTTTTAAGATAGGCGCAAAAGTTTCAATTTTATGAAAAAAGTGGGAGGCCAAAAACAGATCCAAACATTTAACGTGTGGAACAATGTTGAGGGCTGATCAAAGCCTCACATTTCTCAGATGATGAAGTTGAAGGTGCAGTAATGAATTTTTTCAATTCATCGTCTGCTGTGGGGAAAAAAGTTTCCAAAATAATAATGACTATGTAAAAAATAGTTTAAACTGTGTTCTTCAAATGGTTAACGTAATGTTTCTTAGTTATTAAATTGTAATAAAATATTGTACCTTACTTTTGGGGTATGTTTCGTAAATCACCAAATATCGCGTTTTTCTGATGTTTGTTATCACTTTGAAATAAAGTTTATATTTGGGCGAATATTTTCATTCGTGTTGCTTATTTGTGTAGACCTACACTAATGAAGGAATAACTGATATGCGGGTACATTAGAAAACTACGTAAAATTAGAAAGATGTATCTTGAAACCTTTTTGAATCATTAACTTCCAATGAATAAAAGTTTTGAAAACATTAATCGGAGATGAAGCAGGCACATTGTTAACTAATATATCTTTTAAAAATCAAGATTTTTAATTCGAGTTTTATGGCCAAATACAACAAGAATTCTGCAATTGGAAAATGGCGTCTTGTAAGTGGAAAAATCTCTAGCATTAGTATTCGAATAATTAGTCATCATTTGTAAATATCTGACAACACAATATGGCAGGTACTATCTGGGCATACTATGTTCAACCAGTACAGGCACTTTCTCGAGATTATCTTTCGTCTTTATTTTGCTCAGCGATTTCTTTAGAATTCTGTTGCATTTGAACTTTTAAAATGTACTTTTTATTGTTGATCTTAGCTTCAGAAGAGACAGGGTACATTTTCAAGGTGATTGACTCTCGCTATTAATAACAATTCAATTTAAATGTTTTTAGGGCAATTTTTACCTCAGATCAAATAAGGAAATTTATTTTGCATTTTTACAAACTAATTTTGTTTGGTTTGTTGAAGTATGTACCACACATGATAAATGAATCATGGTTCATGCACGATGGTGCGCCCACATTATTGATAGAATGTAAGAACGTATTTACGCATCAGGACTGATAAATTGAATGCGCTGACCACAAACCTGGCCATGGGGGCATTTCAAAACATTTGTATACGCAACACATGTTCCTAATCAGGGTTCGGAAGACCCACCCTAAATTTGGTTATCCACATCTAGGAAGATCTCACAATCATCTCCAAATATTTTAAAGGGGTTAAACTAAAGGGTTCCTTCTGAAGGATCACATTAAAAGAGAATGTTAAAAATTTAACTAAGGAGTTAAACAAAAGGATTAAAGTAAGGGGTCA
Organism: Phrixothrix hirtus; assembly: GCA_024586415.1. NCBI lineage: Eukaryota > Metazoa > Arthropoda > Insecta > Coleoptera > Phengodidae > Phrixothrix > Phrixothrix hirtus. Next base: position 3,724 of record JAHWXV010907726.1, read on the forward strand.
AACGAAAGGTTCAAACTAAGGGGTCAAATGAGAGGGTAGGTCACCAAGACTAAAAGGTCAAAAGTACAGTTACGTCCACATAAAGGTAAACAATGTACAACCATGTTTTAATACTATATTTTCACAGTGGTTAGTAGAATATTTGAGAGAAGTAAATTATGCTTTTTGTAATGCAAACGGAAGTTTGTTAAAGAATGACTTTATGTTTAGACATGGTTGCTTATACAGTTGGAATGGAGAAATAATGGATAGTGAACCTTGAGTTTCTCTAAATATGCTACAGACACGCAGTCGTTACATTGCTAATCGCATTTTTTAGATAAGATAAAAGTGGTCGCTGAATTAACCGCAGCGCTTCCGAGCGACGCATTTTTTCTTATAAAATGATTAATTATTAGTAATTTTGAGTTTTTTTTCTTTCTTAAAAAAAGTGTTGTATTTTATTACTTAAAAAAAGCATGCATTTTATATGGACCAAAAAAGGTCCATCATTTTAGAAATGTAGACCTCCCCCATAAATATATCAGGTTACGTCCCTGTTAACATTGAAGTGCTACAACAAAGAATTATAAACGGTTGTTAACAGATTAGTAGAATTCAAAGATGTATCGAGATGACAGGCAGTTACCTTGAGCATTTACTGGGAATAAATTCAGGATGATTTAACAAGTTTTTTTGTTTGACTCCGTTTTTCTTGAAATGACGTATCCCAGCGACGTGAAACAAGAGAAAACCTTTTATGTATGAACTAATGTTATTTTAAAACATTTTCAAAAAAATACCGCGTAGACACCATCAATTCACCCCTATGACAGGTTTGGAAAGAACTCATAGTAAAAATTGTTGTTTTTCATGAATCATAAAACTATGCCAAGTAGCGTCAACATGAAATCAGCCATTTTTTTATATTAGAAAAATATTTAATTTCTTACAACTCGTCAACATCTTGTATTCCGGAAACGCTTCGTTTCAGGACCTAAGGTCTTATGGATCTTTTTTCTTATTTTATTGTAAAGAAAATGTTCTGAAAGATTTTTCAGATCTTTTGGAACATCCTAAATATTACAGACAATGTACAAGGTATTTTCAGTATAACTTTTGTCGTTATCAGGTCGTCGTTAATGTGCGATACCAAGTAGGAAGCAATTCAAACGATTAATATTAACCTGAAGATGGCATAAAAGACCTTATCTATACGTCTCTCGTCAAGATTAATTATTTACATGAAAAACTCTCTAGAATAAATGAGAAAGAAATATTCCGCTAATAAAAATAAACAAATGACATGTCTGTATTTATTTTTTTTTAATTTGTTACAAAATACGTTTCAAAAATAAACCGGTTGCTTCTTTGTGATTAATTGTTCTAAATATATATTTATTCAATTTCTTGAATAAAAATAGTAGTAGAATAGAGGTAAACTTGGAAAATTATTAAACCAAAAAGACTTTGAAATCGCTCACTTAGAGTGAAACATTTCTTAAAAATCTTTTTAAATGTTAATGGTATTATTAATAGCATACCGCAAAATTAAATTCACATTTTGGAAAATATCCAGCGCTACGTAAGTTCTTAAATATTTAGACTATGAGTCAAATGCGCGCTACATTCTTTATGGGTCATGTTTTTAGCATAACCTGCAATGTTACTAATGGCAAAAATATAAACTATGAATAAAGTTGGTTAGTCACAATATATTTATAATAAGAATTGACAATAGCGGTAGTGTTTATTCTATTAATTCCGTATTAAGTTCGTGGTTCATTACGTAGGTTTTCGAAGATTAAAATATTTAAACTTTGAATTGTATGGATATGATCAATGAATATTCGAAAGGTTTCTATTAATACACCATTAAAGTTTTGGCAAATATTCAAATTAATCGAATTGGCTATTAACTATGTTTAATGATTATTCTACCAAAGATTTGAAATTTTCCCAATTAAAGAAACAAAACAATTTCTGTGTTTTTAAGCAACTTATAAACACAATTTTGTAACATTAACATTCCAAAAATCACTCTTGGATGGTTAAGTACTTTAGCGAAACATTTCAGCATAAAAACGATTCAAAATATTCTATTACTAATAATAAAATCTATCTAGAAATTTTAAATGAAACCTAAAATAATGAGTAAAACAAGTATACCGGTCAAAGGATACTAAATCGACATAAATTGGTTATGCTATTCCAAAATCAGCAATATACAAGGTGTTAAAAGTAATAACTAAAAATAGTATTTTACTTCTTTTTCCAACATTTTGACACTGTTCGAGTCCCGATTTTTATATTATTAAGATTTAGAAATGCGTTAACTTTCATAACGAGGGACAATGTTTAGTGTGCCTTTATTATATTCTTTCAAGGTTGTTTTGTACCACAATGTACTGTAATTTTTGTGCATATGGTATCAGGTATCCATAGAAATAAATTTTTTTCGTGTCCAAATTATCACGTAAAATGATGTTTATTACAGTTAATTCAATGCAAAAGGTATATAAGAAATTTTATAAGCAATGTTTAATTTTGTGTAAACCATTACCAAAACTATCATTTGCAGTAACAGTTTGTCACAGTCTAAAATAGTTTTAAGCCCTGGAAAGGTTTTGTTTCATCACTTTCAGTGCGAAAGTTTGCGACGACTAGCTAGTGAGAGGTATGGGTTCTTCATAAACTATAGTTTTTGTGTGATAGATCACCTCGAAAGGGCGGTAATACATCAAATCGCCAAAATTGGTAAAAGAGGGCGCCATCAAATTTTGTCGTGAACTGAGCTTGCGTCCAAATCTGGAAAATACTATAAGGCCAGTGATAATTAACATTCGCATATGAATTGCTAATTACAAAGTTTAAGGATAGTTGGAGATTGTACTTAAAGGTAAGAGCTGACTTATGATGGTTGAAAACAAAATCGACCGGAGTGTAGACTACGTCACTGATGCTAATGCTAATAAACGAAGGGCAAGAGTTGCCGGTACAAAAAAGGCAATATGCTTATCTTAAAGTACCTAAAAGGTATATACACTACTGAACTAAAAACATTACAGGTAACAATAAATAGATATAATGAAACAATTAGGACGTTACAAATAACAAATCAAGGTCGAGAATTAAAATATCAAGTTACTAAGGCAAAGTCAAAACAGGTTCGAAATCAACATTCAATTATAGTCACAATATGGTTGAGATCCTAAGTGTTCAGAATTTTTTATAAATTAAATCAAACTCTAAACATAGCTACAAAATATAGAGAAATTACGCATACGTATTCTACAGCAATGAAAATAACAAATTAGGTCCAATACATGAGCCACTCTGTACATATTATTTTACTAATCTTTATTCTACAAATACTGATATTTTTATGCAGCGGTCTCTAAGTTTTTGTTAACTGGTTTTAACAAAGTCTATAATGAATTCCTAATTCGTGTAGGCGGAGCTTAAATAATGGTAAACTGACTTACCTATATTCAAAGCCTAGTTTGTATAATTTCTATGAAATATAGTCTTTCCAAGTTTTCATTTAATAGATCACATTAATTTTTCCTTCCAAACATAAGCACTACTGGCGCCACAAGTTGGCGGACTTATGTGCCTTCAATTTTATCTCAGCTGAACGGCTTCTCAAAAACAAATAATGCGCACAAGAAAAATTGGCCACAAAACTGGAAACGAATAGGCATTCTTTACTTTAAACTCTCAGAATATCATCACCACATGTTGATTATGCGATTGCTAGAATTGAAGTGACGCTATCCTAAAAAAAATCAATTTAACCAATCATAACTTCTTATTTCGAAACAAAGTGCGTCCGAACTGGATATAATTCTGCACACGCAAAAGTGCAAAACGTAAATAACTAAATTCGTTTTATTGCAGATGAAATTCTTTATCTTCAATTAAATTTCAATAAACCAAATATTTAGATTACTAAGTAAATTATAAAGCAAGGACTTCATTTACCGTTAAATTAAAAAAATATTGGAAATCGGAATTAATCAAAGTACTCATTAAAAAAAATATATATATATTTCTATATACAGGATACTGAGAAACAAAAGGCTTTTCACAAGTTGTTTTTTAAAAAACCGATTAATCAGCGCATGCTACACTTAGTTGTTCGATATTTTGTGTTGGAGTTATCCTCATAGCTAATTGTAAATTCAAACTTCTCCTATGTTCAATAATTTTATACTATATGTAGACATACTTTGTCTAAAAATTTGAAACATTATTGATTAGGGTGTAAATTAATTCTGAAGTTTGCCACGTTTTCTTTTGTAAATCGATAATTCTCGTTTTGAGTTAAATAACTCTAGTTTAATTTGTTTCATGTAATTTAGTTCAGGGTTGTAAAATTGGTTGGAAACTTTGATCTTAAGTGAAATGATGAGTCGTTGTGCGTAAAGACTCGATACGCTGAAAGAGTTGATAGATAGATATTATACTCTACGATATTAAAGTTAGCTGAGTGTTACTTTATTGTACTACTGGATTTACTATTGCACATACACCATAACAAAAAATTTGACGCCTAACTTATAAAGTATTTGTTTGTTGCTTCGGGCAAAATGTGGTGAAGCTAATTGGGACTTTGTGGTTTCGTGGGATTGTTTTATTACTCTCTTTGTCTAAATGATATTCTTCAGTCAGAATGGAATCACGTATGACAGAAGGTTGGTTATCTCACGATGAGTTAGAATACGAACTTTTCATTCGAGGTATGATACGGTTGATATTATGCGCAAGACCTTACGGTCTCTGATACTATTCAGCAGTGAAACATGCTTTGTATTGCCTCCTTACTCTTATACGTTTAACCAAGACATATGATTTCATCTAAAATCGAACTTCTTCAAGGTTTGATTCAACAGTTATCAAATTCGCAAAGTGATACTGAATACCATAGGATGAATTCTAAAATAAATGCGATAGATCCGTTAAATGGATGTCATACTGAATCAGAAACGCAGATTCAACTTAGGTCATTTCTACTCAGCAAGTTCATTGTGATCTTAGCAAACTCAGCTTAGCGGTAAAAATCCTTCTTCAGAATATACTATGGTCGGGCATGCCATTAGTCCCTATCAATCTGCCAATAGGTCTGACTTATCTTCGGACGAAAAATGTCTTGTGGGTAATTCTAATGTTGCTTACGAGTCCAGTTTATTCAAGCCAGTTCCAATACATACGTGGGTGTTGAAATTTACGGAAACTACTAAGGAATTGTCTGTTGCAGCATTTTTAGAAAGAACCGACAAATTTAGTGTGTCGAGGAATCTGGCCAAAACTCACTAATAACCTATGCCTTTGATTTGTGTAAAGCGGAAGATCATTCTTGGTTCGATTAGTATGTTCTAAAATAACTTTGTGGAAAAGTTTGATCTCGGAATGGATTGCGAAATTTCAGCCACCAGATGAGTTAGGTGATGAATTTAATAGGTTAACAGATCATTATCATCCCGTGGTCACCGAAATGCCTGAAGATTCTTCTTAAAAATTTTATTATTGGGTGTTTGAATCCAACATTTTCTTTAATTTCTGTTTGATAAAATTTATCCGAATTAACGAGTCTGTATTGTTAATAATTTATTTTCTCTCAGATTAGTCGATACGTTCGTTATTGCATTTAGTTGCTGAAACGTTTTCCATAAATATTGCTTTACTAGTGTGTTGTTTACGATATTCGTATATATTTTTTCTTTTAAGTTTGTGTTTAGAATTAGTTGAGTACTTGTGTGAAATTATTCTAAACTTAGTTATTCATTTTTATTATTTGGGCTCATCATATAACTATGTAAGCCTACATTTTATTCATTCAAGTATGTTTCGAGATTGATATTTTGTCAAAATAACTTCGAATTTTTTTCTCACTACAAAATGGTATTGTAGGGGCGTCGGCTTCTTATAAGCTTACTCGTTGCTACCTTTACCTATTTTCATTTGTTCCCTACCTTTTCTTCCACATAATGCTTCCAAAATATTAGTATTCGATTATCTATCTATCTTAGTGAGTGAGCATCATGTAGCGAGCTACTGTTTTATTATTTTGGGCTTTGAAGGTCTGTGTCTGGTAGTTGTCATTTTGAACCGTAGTATAAGATATCCTTCTAATGTTATTCGTTTAGGATGATGTCGCCCAGTTCATCTTTGTTCAAATGAGAATAGAACTAGATTGTCTATGCCTCCTTTGCAAACCTTGTCGTGTGTATGCAATCTTACTTTTAGGTTTCGAGTTTCTTGGTTAGATCATACGGATGGATAATTTTATAATAGTGTTTCTTGTTCTTGGAATTATGTTTTCCGCGATCACTACATAATTTACTTGGCATGTATTCAATTTTAATTGACTTAGAAGTCAACTTCGTTACGAAATTGTTTAGATTTGCCTTAGAACTAAGTTTGGTTATATAATCATCGTTTTGCTTGATATAAATCCATTTGCATTGGTTTCAGCTGTAGGTTGCTTTTGGATAAACATATTCTGTACAGTGCTTTTAACGTTTTTGAGTTTTACAGGCTTCCACCTTGTTTTTAGTCTTACTGGAAGGGGGAAGGGGATTATCAAGTTCTCTTTTGTAAAACGATCTATTTTGATGTGAGTTAAGTAACTAACACAATTGTTAGATTTGTGGGAAATAGTTTAATTTGTTCCATTTAGTTTAGTTCGAGGTTGTAAGACTGGATGGGAACTTTAGTCTTAGGTACAAATGATGAGTCGTGTCCAACGAGTCGATGCGCCGAAAGAACTGATAGTATTATACTTTACGACATTGGAGTTAGCTGAGCATTATTTTATACTACCGCCATGTGCCCGCACTGCTGTATTTACTTTTGCTATTTCTTTTAATTTTGCAGTTACATAGTGGAAAAATTTTACTACCGCCTGGTTCTATGTTGTATCTCAAACTTTAGTGTTTTTCTGCCTCATTTTATATGGGAGTCATCTATGTTTACCATACTTACTATGATGAAAAACCAATTACAAGACATGCGTTTGAAGCAGCTCGAATGATGCGTTATGATCTAGCTGAAGATTTAGTGCTAAAAGGTTTGCCTTCTATAATAATAATAATAATAATAATAATAATAATAATAATAATAATAATAATAATAATAATAATAATATTAATAATATTTATTGTAAGACCAGAATTAAAACAAAAAATACATTATTTAATATTTTTACAATAATAATGAACCCACAAAGTCAAAGACTGTGCGTGGGT
>JAHWXV010907868.1:0-13936 GCA_024586415.1 Phrixothrix hirtus
ATGTTTCGGGATCATAATTTATCCCTTCATCTGAGCATGAACATAAAAGAAGGAGATGCCTTAAATATAACTAAATTATACAAAAATAGATTATAGAAACTATATTATTTTTGTATAATTTAGTTATATTTAAGGCATCTCCTTCTTTTATGTTCATGCTCAGATGAAGAGATAAATTATGATCCCGAAACATCGGCCTTAGAACTGAATATTTAATTTTGACATTTTCCTGTCTTTGACAAATAATTTTTATACCCGAATTCTGTTTTATGCAGTAATCAATATTTTCCATATATATATATACGATTTTATAATTATTTCTCTTAGCACTACTAGCACTTATTTACATAATTAGTAAATGTTGGCATAACATTTTATTACAAACACACAATTTGATGAGGAAGATAATATTTCCTTACGTGTCTTAAAATTACGATTAAGTGATGAAGATCCAGAATATGCATAAGCTGAAATTATGAATTTATTAAAGCTTGTGAATACTAATGTAAGTAAAAAAATGAAAAATCTAAAATCTTGGAATGATAATTTACAAGCATATAATTGGAATGACATTGAATTTTGGAATGAGGACCTCCAGCTAGAAAAAGAGCAAGATGAAGCCATTGAAATTGAAGATTAAGACAGTGATGTTGGTGAAGATCTAATTGTGATAGACAAGGTGATTTCCGCTAGTGAAGCATTGAAATCTTTGTTATTTAGTGGGCCGAAGAAAACTCTGATGAAGTAGAATTTCTAGTGTAGTTGTTCTTCAAGATCTGAGAGCTAAGTTGGTCTAGAACATGTACAATAAGCAAAACAAATTAAATTGACAGCCTTTCTCAACCTACACATTAACTAATTTTATTTTACATATGTAATTACTACTATACATTATTCTGTTTTTTAAGAATTTATGTTTTTTATTTTATTTATTAATGTACTTTATGGCACGAAATGTTAATATAATAAATAAACTATAAGTATTAATGTTGTTCACTTTTACCTGCATTCTAAATAGTGAACAACCTCATTGGGTGATAGAGATGTTTATCAATTAGTCCACTATATTGAGATTTTATTGTTTAGCAAAATAACAACCTTAAACATTCTTTTTGAATGGTTCAAGAATATTTAGTATGTAATGTGCCAAAGGAACTGTGTAATTCACCTCAATCATGTTGCATGAACTTCATAAAGCATCCATGGAATGAAATTTGTAGAAGACTGTAGATAAAGAAGGTTACAAAAAAAAGAACTGAAATCTACAATCCTGGAGATGTGGAATAGTATTGAGTCTGAAATCATTTTATGGTTAAGTAGGCAGTTCTGGAAACCAGAAAACTTGCTACTCCTTATTAAAACATCAGCTCAACTTTTAGGAATTTTCATGTTTTATTGATGTGCATGCACTACCATTTTTTAGTATAAAACAAAACTGTTATTTGTTTTCTTATACAAATAATGGATAAGTTTATTTTTCTAACTTGTAACATTGTTTATCTAAGGATCATAAACATGAGCAATTTATTGCTTAAATTTTGTTTCTATATTATAGCCTCTCAACACTTTGTTATTATTAGGTGTTTGTATATTACTGTTCACTAGTGTATATGTAATCAAATTTTAGTATTCCTCATATAAAATACATTAGTTAAATATATATATTTGGTATTATTTCATGGTTGTCTGTGTGAAAATGTACAACTTTTGCGATATGCAATTTTCAACCATGGATAGCATACATATTTAACTATCATTTGAAGTAAAATTTTAATTTCCAAACATTCCTTGCATCTGAGTAATCAAATTTCTAAAGTGATCAGTGCTATCCCACTTCACCCAAGTTAAAATAGAATGAATATTTAATTTATAAAAAATTATTGCAGTTAAATTCAAGTTGCAATTAGTTCCATTCGCTGTAAATATATTTACTTTGCGTTTCAGTTGTTGCGGTAAAGGAGTTGGAAATAATTTGAATATGCAAATTCAAATGCATATATTTTTAACCAATAAAAGGAGCACATGCTCTGTAACAAAGGGACACTTAAACCTATTCAAATGTAAATATGTATTTTATAACTATACATTTTATAACCATTTTATATAATTATAACTATGGTCCATGTTATTAGTGTAATTGTATTAGTGGTATTTAAAATGAAGTGATAAATTTTATTATAACATGTATTTACATCAGAGCAATCAATCAATACAATTGATTGATTGGTTAACAATAATACATTGCATGTAAAGACCTAAATTGATAAATTTATGCTCCTATACTTATGTATTAACATTATAAATTTACATAAAGTATGCGTATGTTAAATGTGGTTACATTCATACCACACATGTTTAAAACATTTGGTCATTCCGCAATTACAAAGTATTCAGAAGAAAACAATTAAATGCACTTCTTAAAACAAATTATTATATGGATAGAATTAATGAATAAACAACAAGTATACATATTTTTACACCTATTAAACTTTATAAGTTTATAACAAATCTTGAATTGCAATAGAAATTGTGATATAAGAGCACCGAAATGGATATGATATATTCATAAAAACATATAGGTACAACACGATCACCATTTAGAATTTTGCAACAAGACATTGATTATTAACAATTTTAATTAATAACTTTTAATTCAGCTCCAAGCATGAATTTTAAAGTTATAAATTAAGATACAAAAGCAAATTATTTTAGAAAGAGCATGACAGTCACCATACCACAATGGAAGATCGTGATTGATACACATATATCAATATTGAAATGTATGGAAATTCTAATGTTTACTTGCATCTCAAGATTTTTGTTAAGGTCACTACTTAATATAGATAGGAAAAGCATGAATTATTATTTACAAAGTATAAAAATGCATGCTTAAAGTAATGATAAAAAATTACATAGACTTACATATTGTCAACTTGCAATGTTTGTGGTCATGATATATTACATGATTTAGGGGCATACCATCTTATAATTATATTCTTTAATTTTAGAAGTTTACAATTATTAATATCAATATTTTACTTGATTTTAAGATTCGTAAATAAATCCCTTGGAAAATGAACAGAGTCAATTGGCTAAAGTAAAATTTGTGCGTAACAGCCTTATTTAGAATTAAGCAAAATTTTTATTTGTGTAATATCACATATTTAAATTTAAGTATTCTTCTTGTTTTTAATGAATATTTTTTAAATAAAATAATTTCAAGTAACTCAAATGATGATATGCCACTGTAAATGGTAATTAATATTGATGTGCTATTAAATGATAAAAGTTCTCTTAAATGGCTGCTGGTACATGCTTTCTGCAATTCGGCACATATAGTACAACACAGATACACATATACATACTATATTTGAATATCACAGTAAAGAAAGTAATGATTATTCATAGGTAAATTTACATTTTTATAAGCACGAAGTATTTTAGAATAATGAATAATAAAGTTTAAGGCATAACTTTTTTATGACAGAAGAATATAATATTTATCAGTTAGCAGAACTCACACAAAATAAAATGTGCAGAGGAATTTAATAAAAATGTACATAGATAAATATAATAGTAGGTAAATGTTACTGTACAATCAGGAATCCAAATTCTCTCATGCATATAAAAATATCTATGATATTTATTACTCAATTTTCTTACGCTATTTGAATCACATTTTCAAGTACAAATACATGAGAGAAATCTTAACTTTTTATGCAATTTATTGCATTAATTTTAAAATTAAATGCTTGCAAATCACCAAGTATATGCGATGAATATGTTTATATACATTAACATTTATTGTTACTGAAATATGGTTGAGGAGGCACATTAAATATTACATACTGTTGATGTAAGTATAGACTGTCTTATTATCAGTCAATTTCGGACGGTTCATTACTTTTACATGTTTATGCACTGGTTGGAGACGAGTAATGAACACAATACTGTTTATTTAACCTCAGTCACCAAATTATAACATGACAAAAGTGCACAAGGTCTTTGCTGTAGTTATTAGTTGCAAATTTCACTGATTTGGAATAGGATTTTCTTGTCGAATATCTGATTTAAGTTTAACAAATTCTTTTGCTACTTCATCATTGGTACGCTGAGACAGAATCCTTAGTATTGTCCAACCCGTTTCATCCATTTGAATTCTTTTACCAAGAGACAACCAGCATGCACAAGAACCCTACACAAAAAAGGAATTGTTAAATATTTTATTAACAAATATGGTATTATTCTTCATATTAATATTAAATTTTTAATTCTGGGGATTATGAAATTTACCATAACTGATCATATTAATTAAACAAAAATTATTAGATAATATGGATAGATGTGATGCTACCTAACAGCTCTACAAATTTGAATGATACACACGAACCAATTATAGTACGAAGTCCCATCGCTAGGGGGATTGTTAATTGTCGTTCAGTTGATATAATCAAGCACTGACTGTTTGTTGACAGTAGTATCATGACGTTTTGTGATTTTCATGACAATGTCAGCTGAAGAGTGTAGAGTGTGCATTTAATTTTGTTGTAAACTGAACAAAACAGCAACTGAAACGTATGAAATGTATTAGGCCCTCGTAATTAACATTTAAAAAGTACTCAGTTCTCACAGTAGAAAATTGAAATAAGTAATTTACCTATTTCAAATTTCTAAAATACATTTGAAAATAAAAATAACCTAACAACATTTCTAAGTTAAAACGTAGTTCATAGACTATAAAATAAATATTTAACAAAACTTAAATTGTGCATCATTATAAAAAAACGCGGGTTTTGGATATTAATCCATAGTGTCAACTAAACTAAAAATCGAAGAGACAAGTTCAATTGTACAAAATAAAATTCTCTACAAGGAAAAGTTTTGCTGTAGTAAAGTCTAAAAGGCAAGGAGCCCTCCGAAATTACAGTGTCATTTAGCTAAATAACTTAAGCTGTAAAATTCAGAAAAGGTTGTCAAATAGACGCAAACATTTAACGAGAATCCAATCATTTTCTATCACAAACTAACACAACTAACAGTAGAACAGTAGAAAGAGAATTGAAAAAAGTTATAAAAAGCAGGTCGTCACAAGAAAAATCATCTTACTTTTGTCTAACACGTTGTTGTATGATCCAACTGTGACAGCTTCGGAGGTAGATTGTCTTTGATGGTAACTATTTAATCTCCGAAAAATATTTTGTTCACGATTAAGAGTTGTTCAAGCATTTGAAGACTGGCAGCAAACAAAAGTTGAGTAGCCACCATTAAAAGATATTTTATAAAATTAAAGTTTTATAAAAACGGGAGTTTCATGCTTATCACGCAACCAAAGCAAGAAGTTAAACTTGAAGATTTCCTATCCAGATCATAAGTTCATATGCAAATAAATCAACAATCCAAATCTGTTTAAAGGAAAATAAACAGAAGGAAGATATATTATCAACCAATCAAATGATAATATGAAAGTTAAATTTACTATGTAAATGAAAGTTTTGAAGTTTTAAAAACTAATAAATTTAAATTTAACAAACCTTTTTCTACTTGTCGGATCTGATGCATGAGAAAAAGAGCAATTTAAACTGCTGTTATATTTAGCAGACACAAATTATAAAGAATCGATTCACAACAGGTCATTGAAATCATTAGATAACTGTGTCTGTAGTAAATTTATTTCTATTTCTATTTGTAATAGAATTTATTAGCACATTTTATATTATTGTTTTTTAAATTTGAAACTTAAATAAATGTATAGAACTCATTGTGCTCTTGTTACTTAATGGTATATAATCATATGTCATAAATAGAATTTTGGTGTAACCCACAAAATTTTAAAAATAAATATTAAAAGGAAGTATAAACATTTTACATCCAGATAAGACCTAGTGGCATAATAAATTTAGTGTCTGTACAAAAAGGGATTTTTCTCTCAGGCTTATTATAAATAATAATAAGATAATAAAGCATTTGGGTAGGACATTAAATGGCATCACTTTAGAAAATATTGCTAGGGTTCATGAAATCACTCATCAGGACAGATGACAAACCATCTACAACATGGTTGAAGCTGTAAAAATGTCATATGGGATAAGCCAACGCATTTTACCCGAAGAATTCAATATGAGAAGAATTGCAGCTAAGATTTTGCTAAAAGTCAGTTGCCACGTGTACCCCATGCACTGCACTCACCAGATCTAGCAATGTGTAATTTTTTCATGTTCCAAAAGATGAAAATCAAACTGAAGGGACATTGACTCATCGCCATTTATGAAATTCAAGAGGAACTGTGAGAGGTTCTCAAAGTGCTAACTGAAACCAACTTCAAGGTAGAACTGCTGGCAATGCTGTATTGATGCAAATAGTGCCTACTTTGAAGGAGACAATTAAATTTTTGATTGTTTTTTTAATAATTCCTGGAACTTTTGGGTAGCATTTTGTATTTTACTTTTGAGTCTGATTGTTATTAGTAATGATTCTGTTTATGTAATAGATAACAAAACTAATTATAGCCTTGAATTTAACTACTTGAACATACAATGTAATATAAACTACTATAAAGAAAATTACAAATGAAGTGCCAAATATACACTGGGGTTTCAAATGATTAAAACAGTTTTTTTAATGGGGCGATTTTCTGCATGATGTTCTCCACAAAAAAAATTCAATCATCAAAGCAGTCAAACTAAAATTATTATTACAAGAAACAAAAGACAGACATCTATTTCATCACTTTTAACCCTCACCTTACTAAGCAGGGAACAGGTGTACCTATAGAATATTTAATCAGAATTTTTCCAAAGTTTCTTTTTGCTATTTGAACTCTTTAGTAGCTCTCTAATTATCTTTTTGATATTATTTACTTAAAAGTATTTTGAAAATTTGTTTAATTACAAAAATACGCATATTTTCAATACACAAATACTTATATTTGCATCCCATTTTATAGTTAATGGTTGTTTGTTTTGTTTTTTTTATAAATGAAAGAAAAGTTTGAGGGATACAAAATCAAGGCAAAAGTTATTTATTAGGTTTGTTTCAACCATGCAGTTCAGAATCATTCTGAACCAAAATAGGTATTGTACACTAACACAAAAAAGCTTCAAATTAGAAAATTTTATTTTAATGTGCAACTATTTTAATTTAGAATGATTTTGAATTCGTGGTTGGAACAAAGCTGTTATAAAAAATTATGTATATAATGTGTGTCCCAGACATCTTCGAATTAGGCTTGGGTACAAAATGAAGGTAACATGTTACATCTAGAATCTTACAGTATTAATCAAATAACCAAATTTCAGTGGTACTACGAGTTGAAACATTAAAATTAGGTTAAATGAATATTGGTCTACTGTGAAATAAGAAAAGACCTACCCTGTGAAAGTCATAGCAAGAATTGATTCCAGGACTTCTGGGACACATGTTAGAATGTTCTGTATAGAAAAACTGATTTGCCAAAACTGTATAATGAAATACCCTGTACTGCAAATTTCAAGTTTTGTTTCTGTATAGTAAAATTATATTTCATAATCTATGTAATAATTTACTAAATTTCTTTAAATTAGTCTTAGAATGCATGGAGTACAATTGCATCCCACTTGGCAACTGACGTAAAAAAGAAAGCAGGCAAAATATGGATTAAAGGGAAAATAATTTTCAATAGGTACTTAAACTTTATAAACCATTTTTCAAATATTTTAAATTGATTACTGTAAATTTAGGAACAGAACTTCATGCATTATATTTCTAAATTTAGAAAGAAATTTGTATCCAAATTCTTATTTTTGGGATCCATTTTGTATTAAGTATATAAGTAGTTCCATTGTATTTTTGTTTCAATTTAGTGTTGGAAATCTCAGGATTTAATTATGGTATAAATTGGGAAAATCATATCTATACATGAATATTCAAATACAAGATATAGATGATATTTCTATTTGATTTAGGACTGATTCAATTCAATTGGCACTTCTTTTGGTGTTTAAAAGTATTTCAAATGAAACATTAAAATTTGAAGTATTTTGCTGCACCTTAATTACAACTTTTTTCTTATGCTTTCAAAAATTTAACGGTTGAGGAGCAACCGGGGTAGGTCTGCCAGAGCGATGATTTCTTATTTAATTAATAATAAATCATCAATCTACAATTTTTAGCTTTCTTAAAACACATTAGACAGATTGACTGCTGGTGTTTAAGCTAATAGCTAGAGGCGACTTATTAAACTTTTACAAGTATTTCAGTTATATATAACAGAAGTAAATGATATTTTACAAATATATGATAATAAATGTTTGGTTCAAATGAGCTAGAAAATAAGTTAAAATAAACTTACCCTATCCACAATATCCTTTAACTGCATAACTGCTACTCCAACTAATCGATCTTCTCTAGCAAAACAGTAATCTTTAACACATATGTGAAGTTCAAAGAAATCCAATTGCTCTTCATTTCCAATTATACTATAAATAATAATAGGAATATTACTATAATAAACCGTTAAAGCAAGCATTTAAACTTACAAATGGAATGTTTCATTATATTTTGGTGACCAATTATTTGCTTTCGATTTTGTAGCATGTTTCCGTTTTTTATCAGAAAGATGAGGACCAATTAAGTTTACTTCCACAAATGGTCTAAACATACCCGATACCAAAGTCCATTTTAGATCATTTGCAGCGACAACTGTAATTTAAGAAGATGCTTTAAAGTTTTATTCTTTTTTATATATGAATGTGTTACCTTTTACAGTTACTTTGTGTTCACCAGTTCCAGGATGTGTGAATAGATCAACTTGAATTGAAACTTCGCCCACGCTGCCCTCTTGTGTCTCAAGTGTATCTAGAAAAACAATAATTTTTGAAAGAATGTAAATGTAATTAAGAAGAATTAATTAATTAGCAACTCATTCCTACTAAATCATTATTTGAACAAGAACTGTTTTCTACGATAAGTAACAATTAATTAATAGCAATATAACATTTTACAAAAATGTACGTAAATGATTCAAAAAGTAACTTCTAATTTATTTATGCGCATGATATGGTATACATAAACATTTTAAAAGCTTTTGCAAATAATTAATAGTAACTCCCTAAAAGTTAAATTTCTACATATAAGCAATTTTGTGAGTTGTTATAATCTATTGCTAAGGAATTTTTCAGTTATGGTGTGTTGGCAAAGAGGAAAAAGATGAAATTAACTTATTATAAGTTTTTTGTAAGAACATTGAAATGGTTTTATACAAAAATTATTCTCCAACAATTTTAAAAAGGTTAAAAAGCAAAGTTGATAGGTATTAAATGTTTGGTACATGTTGCACTTATGGTTTATAATTCAACAAGTTATTTCGCCTTTTTCCAACCTATTCTTATATGTAGTATTAAACTAAAGCAGTAAGCTTTATATTTTGCTAATCTATTGATATAAAATACTTTACTCTTAAATATTAATAAGAATACTGTTGTACCTAATATTTAATATTTGTTAACAAACAGTACCTGCTTATAAATAAAATTAAACATTCATTTTTATATATAACTACGTTTAATATGAGGGTAGGCTGAAAACTAATGCACACATGTTTGTAGAAAGCGAACAAAAACAAATAGCAAGATCGGGCAAAAAGTACATTATAGTTACAATTCTTAAGTTTCAAAGTCATATATTTATTTTTCAACATAATCACCGTTAAGGCTAACATATTTCTCTCAACGCCTAACAAGTTTTTTCATTCCGACTTTTCTCGAATCCAGGACTTGACAGCTGTCTTCAGCTCATTGTCCGAGGTGTAGTGATTACCCTTGAGATCTCTCTTGAGTAGAGGAAAAAATAAAAATCGCAAGGCGCAAGATGGGGGGAATAAATAAGGAGGGTGTGGAATCGGTTCAAAATTCAGGTTTTGTAGAGCTTCTCTAGTTACGCGCAAGGTGTGTGGACGAGCATTGGTATATTGAAAGATTATTGGCGCCAGACTAACTCTAACACGACAAACTCGATGTCGGAGGTGTTTTAGAGTCTGTATGTACTGAGAAGAACTTACCGTTGCCCTTCGTTCCAGAAAAATCATGTTTCATCAACAATTATAGCTTTTCCAGGCTCGCAACCACGAAATTTTATTACCCATCGATTTGCAGTAGATCTATCAACAGAATCGTCATCATAAACAGCATTTAAACGACGATGAATTACAGTAGGAGTAACTTTTTCAGCAGTTAAAAATTTGATAACAGCACGCTGTTTAATTCGCGTGACATAGCATTAGAACACGTCTTCATACTTGCGCTTCTCGAAATACACTGGATGAACGCAACGACCTCAAACCTGCGCATGCATATTGAGGGGGAATGTTAGTTCCACATGCCACCTGGTGCAGTTCTGAAGGTCATTTCGTTCGCACTCTACAAGCACGTGTGCATTAGTTTTCAACCTACCCTCGTATGTTTTTCACATTTAAACTTATTTATTGAATTTTAATTTTATTTTTGTTTTAATTATAAATCATGTAACTAAGGAAATTACCTAAAGTAGTTAAAACCTTACTAAAGCCTTACAAAAAGAAGCTTTCCTTATATAGTCTTAAATCAAATTTAGTTATATATTAACACGGTTTGAAGTAATGAAGTTTAAAACAAGTAGGTATTTCATGTAAAGTATAAATTTAGTTCTCAAAACCCAAAATTATAAGTACTGTAAGTAGATCGATTACAGTTTCATATTTCTTGTCCACTGATTTTTTTATATCAATGCTCTTAAAATTTTTAATACTAAATAGATTACAAATTTGCTTTGTGAGAATATGGTTGTATTATTTCAAGCATCAATTTTTCGAATTAATAAAGCAAGTCTGGGTTAGATGGTCTTATAGGCAAAATGCCAATCACTGCATTATTACTCATTCTATGATGAGTTGAAGTTGTTTTTGCAACAAGTAGTTTAAAGTTCTGCAGAAAAACATCGTAATATTCTAAATATATACGAGCGTCATGCAGTAATAATCGGGATTCTCGCAATCTACTGGGAGTATTGCGCTGTAACCCCCATTATCCAAAAGAGTAAACCTTACTAGGGTAATGTGCAAACATGAATATCAAACGCTTTAGTGAGTCCGGTGCAATCACATAGTTATTCTCACTGTGTTAAACATTTTTAGTCAATAGGCATGATTTTAGAGGGATGACTTAATACGATTATAAAAAAGGTTTAAAACAAGAGGAATGCCTAGTAAGTTTACAGACGACATTTGAAGACTCCTTGTCTTCATGGTTCACAATATTCAATTGGTATACTGAATTTAAAAGTCATTAAAAGATGACCTCTATACTGGCAGGCCGCAAACTGCAGTTACCGCAAAAAACATTGCTGTTGTAAAAAATTTAATGAAAGAAATCGACGAATAACATATTGTGAAATAGAGACAAGCTTAGGCATTGGATCGGTATCAACATAAACAACATTACACGACAACTTTGGTCTTGTCAAACGCTGTTCACGTTGGGTACCACATTTGTTATGGCATCACAATAACTTGATATCCCACACAGTGGCTAGAACAACTGAGTTTTTCGCCATCTCAAAAGCTAAAATTTTACCACATCCCCCCTATTCACCAGAGCTGCCCCTTACGATTTTTTTCTATTTCTGCATACTAAGAAACAGTTACGTAGACGTCGGTTTTCTTCAGATAAAGAAGCAATTGTAGCTTATGACTATGAGATAATGCAGATACCAGAAGAAGAGTAGTTTATCCGGGTTAACAAAAATGCATAGAAGCTAAGGGAGGTTACTTCAAAAAATTAAACTAAAGAGTAAGTTTAACAAGTTACCAGTTTCTGAGTGTCCCGATAATTATAGTATGACTCTCATATTCATTTTAAGCTCCACTTATTTTTTAGTGTCAGACATATCTACTATGAACTAGCTGAAATCAAGACTAGCCATGCCTATTTAGATTTATTCAAGAATACAAGGTGTTTAGTAAATAAGCGCATTACATTACTAACAGATCCATTTTTGCATGTACGACAAAAGAACACTTATAAATTCTGTTTGTAAATTGTATAACTTTCAAAAGTTTTGCAATTAAAGTTTTGAGTCCGAATCTCCATGTTAATCTGAACAATTATAACCTTTCATTAAACTATTTGATTAGTGCAATTTTCGTTTGGTTTGTGATATGCATTACATCATTAATAACACATACTGGTTACTAATAAGTACTAGACTATTTAAAACAAATGTCAGTAAACTTTAACAACAAATTCAATTATTAACAAATAATTTTAATCAATACTTTGTGTTAATACTTTCTTTAAAATTTTTATAATTTACATACCTATTTATAAAATCTTTGCCATAAAATTTAAGATTTACTTATTAAATATTTCGGTTTTCGATGCAGTCTAATCTACAAGTCTCGAATTAATAGAAAATAATAATTTTAATACACGGATCTGTATTCCAAGAAATTTTGGTAAACAATTTTTAATGCAATCCATTGACAAACATTAAAAATTACGCATTGTTTTAACAATAAATTCCTCCTTTTCATCAAGATTTAAATAACATAGACAGCTTCATTTAGGTATTCTACAGCATTTAGTACACATGTTAAAGTTCCATTCAATGCTTAATCTGATAACCTTTAAGTACCCCTTCCAAGTAAGTTATACTTATATTTTTTCATTCCGTTTTGGCTCAGAGCTTTGACTATACGATCGGAAGTATACCGAATGTGATTCCATCAAGCTACCTTTGGCTGTCCCTCTGCCTGCTGTGGGGACCTACAGCCGCAGTCAAATTGTATTAATTTTTTTAATTAGCGATTGTTCGCCCTTTGGCGGCAAGCGCGCGTTTGTATGTAACTTTTGATATCGGTGGCGCTGGAGTGTTCAAGGACACCATTGGTCTATGCTGTGTGAGTGCAATTTTTAATAACCTATTTTGACTTATGTATGTGCTTTATAGTTGTACTTATCTTCTTTTATAGATACTATTAGTCTAAGTTGGTACCAGCAAAGAACGCCTTAATGGTCCCAGATATTTTGCATTCACCTAAAATTACATGTTTATATATTTTTGACACCTCTTCTTGTTATTTGGTGTAGAGTGTCTATTTAGGTTAATAGTGGCCCGGGGAAATCCCCAGAAAAATCGGAGTCCCAGCTGTGTCGAACATTGTGCGGCCTTCCAGGTAACTCGTTATTCTGTCGGGGTTAACAACCTCTAGAGCCCTTATCACCACCACAACTCGGAATTTCGAGTGTTGACTAATTGTTATACTTTAAAACTCGTGGCGCTCTCACTTAACCGTTTAAGTGGGGAACATGACTACAGTCGTGTTGCATAGGAGCACTTTGTATTGGGGCCCCCGACTAAAGTAGTTTTGTCATCTATCTATTCCATATTAAACTGCGGCCGTCGACTAAGTCTAATTGACTAGTAAACTTTATTTCCCATGTTACATCTTCAAACTATTTTCTGAACCATAAATATGATATTTACTTGTAAAAATGTATACAGACATCTGTAATACCGACAAATTAGTGACGTTCCGATTATTCATGTGTTTTGATGCTTTGGTGGTAATTTGTAATAATGAGCCGTGGGTTTAAATTAGACAAGGATAAAGAATCCGACGCTTTACAAGAGTTGTTGGAAAACTGTCCTTTAGAAAGAGACCAAAATGATGTGTGTGAGTCTGATAGTAGTAATGAAGGTAATTTATTGGTTATTAAAACGATTTTTTTTACAATTTCAATATCCTTTTATCCAATTTGTAAATATTTTTCTTGTATAAAATTGATAAGTACGAAATAAACAATCAAATTGTAATACATGTATATGTATATATATATATTGCTATGTATAGCTTATATAAAACCAAAAAATTGTAAAAGAAAAACTTATATGTCAAATTTATGTTTGACAACCTGAAATTTTCAAA
>JAHWXV010907869.1:0-16031 GCA_024586415.1 Phrixothrix hirtus
GAACTTCTAAAATATTTAAAATGTCTTTTAAACATAAGGAAAGGAACAACTTTTAAGAACAAAATTATTTAACATACCCCATTCATTCCTGCACGCAAGCTTGAATTAAAATTAAAGACGCACTTAGATAACCGAAATAAGTGTGCCACTATAGCAAACGTGGATAAATGTTGCAAAAATTTGCAGTCATTCAAGATAAGGTTGACCGAACATATCGTTCTATGCATTATAATTTAACAGAAAGGATATTCAATTGAAAAACCACATTTTGAGAACTTTGTTTTGTCAACTGAAAGGATTGTATTTGTCTAATAACTTGCATTAAATATACACTAAAGCAGGGTTTTCCAAATTGTGAAGCACAACTTTGCCAAAAATATTATTTTTGAATATAACAAATTTTAAATCTATAATGTCGAACAAAGAAAGCTATATTTTTGTATAAGAACAACATTTATTTATATAAAACAGTTTCTTTTGTATTTAATTAAATGATTTAAAATAATTACCTAAGAACTTTAATAGTTTTAAAAATTGACGACGGGGCGCGACAATTCTTTATGGGAAAGGGGGATGGCGGTACGCAAAGTTTAAAAACCATTGCATTAAAGGATTAAAGTATTTAAAAAGAATATATGTAAATTAAATGTTTTACAATAATCAGAGACGTACTGTAAGAAAGTGACATTTAAATAAGGGTGTCATCGATAATCTTAAATATAATTAAATTGAAACACCGACTCTAATTAAATCCGAGTATAGTTATTTTAAAATAGGCGAATAAGACTAAGGAGTGTTTACTTGGACAAGTCTGTATTTAAATAAAATGCGTGTTGCTATAGTAAGTAAAATAATAAACAATAGATTTAAATTTTTCACTCCTTGCTGTACAGAAGTATGCGTGAAGCAACAGAAAAAATAAGAAAAAGTTCAATGGCGGTTTTTATATTATTTTGCTTTTAAATATTAACAAGATTAGAAACATTTACTCGAACGATATCAGAATTTAAGCTTTATATGTATGATAACCCATTTATGTTTCAGATTGTCATTGTAGGAAAGTTTAAGAAGAAGGCCGAGATAGTCACGGAATGTTATTAACATATAATAAGGCTCTCGGTGCTGCGAATAAAAATAAATAAATAACTAAAGGTATTTAGACCTTTGTCGTTCTTCAAGCTAAACTTTGCTGTATATCATCAAAGAAGATACACGTATCATCGGTACATAAAAACGACTGAGACGCATTGCTACAACATCTCATGTAAAATTAGTTATCTTTATGTGGATTATCTTACAATGAGGTTATAAAACTGACATTTCAGCTAGTAGAAAGAGACAACGCTAACCACAGTTTCTTAAGCAAAATAAAATAGTGCAATAGTATTGGTTGCACGGGGAAGCGTAAAGCTACATCTCAAACCGTACTTACGTTCTGTAAGTACGGTTTGAGAACAATAATTTGCAATTTCAATGATTAGGGCTATCGTCGCCACAAAAATCAAAAGAAAACGAGTTGGATCCTTAGTGTAGAAATGGAACAAGGAAATTAACAATTGCAGCAAACGTGACGCAGACAAAGGCCTTTGTAATTTATAAATCTAGAACAGTTAACGAAAAACGCGCGAACAAACTTTAACGGACAAAATTTAAATGTGATTGGACAACGTTTAAACTGCAACAATAGAAACCAAGAATAAACGAAACAGCAGCAACGTAACAGTGCGAAATGGACCGCGTTGTAAAACGATAAATAACTTGCGAAATGAACAAATTGCAGTGATGCTTCTTAAAAAAACCGCTTATTACACAATTCGAGACCTTCTTAAAAAGATATATTCATAACCAGAGTTATCTTTGAGAAAGTTCGGCATCCGCATTAAAATAATTATAAAGTAAATTTTACAGATAAATAAAAATGTTATGAACCGAAAAGAAGATAAACTTCATCTTTAAAACAAAGGTAAAGGTAAAATAATTTACAGTTAGAATAAATAAATTTTAAAGGGTTTTGCATAAATATTTGATATTAAAAGATCTAGTTCATATAAATTAAAACTTGAATGCTGAATAGCTATCAAATTACATTTTTATACATATTATATTTTTTATTGTTCGAAAATTTCATTCATTAAAACTATTACAAAATCTAGATTAGTTAAAGTGTACCTTAATTGTTGTAAAATTTAAATATTTCATTTTATTTATTAATAAACATTTCATAATGTAGACTTGTACATATTTAATAAATTTTAAAAGGTTGTGTTAAGTCATTAAATGTAATTTCAGGTAGAAATCCTAACAATATAAACTAAATTATTTAAGCAGAAGTACATACTGCCGTCAATCTTTAGAAATAAAGAACCACTCGACCAACAATAAATTAATTAATTTAATATAGCTAAACTGAAATTAGCGGCAGCAGACCAAGTAGACAGCAGGAAACTGAACTGAAAATACAAGCTCAACTTCAGCTATACTTCTAGCCGAGACATCGCGTATGATAATACCACAAAATATCTGTCCTATTCCTTCAGTATCTCTTTCTGATGAGAAAACAAGAAATAATGATGGTTCCCAAGTTTTAATGTTCGAAATTTTTTTGTAAACTAAAGTCAAACGAACTGGAAAAGAGAACGGAAAGACATTTAGCACGATGACCAAAATCATCTTCAGTTTGATCGTAATGTCGCTTGCTTGTACTGCAATCGTCTGATAATCGATCAAAGCCAGACTAAGCATGGCTGAGAACAAAGTGTTCTATGTATTTTCCAGTACTTAATCTTCTTATTTAAAATCATGCGCATTAGTGAGCAGTAACCTCCTAGCGGTTTGAGATAATTCTTGGTGCACCCATTTCATTAGTCCACTAAATTGTGAGGTGACTTACGTTTCTAACTTATCTTCAACGTCCTTTTTCTGATATCTCGTTTCCGCAATGTATTTTATTAAATATAGAATGATACTAAGCAAAAGTTTTATGTGAAGTCTTGAAGTATAGATGGCGGACGATACAATGTTATGTGAAAGCGACCTCTGGCTTTGTCTTAGAGAAAAGTTAGTTTAACGTCTTTTGATTATTATTAAACAAAAATTTGCCTCTAAAATATTTTTTTAGATATTTGACGAAAGATATCGGTAAATCGCAAGCTATTGAGGCTAAATAAATTCGTGAATAATGCTGTCAAATGCGCACGCATATAGTTTACAAAAAAATCATCTTTTCGTTTCCAAGAATCACAGTGTAGAAAGAGAAGACGGTTTTGTTCACGCTGAAAAGCGGTGCAAACCGATCACTTCTCGGGTGGAGAGGTGAAAAATCCAACGCCAACATAGGAACATCAAGCTCCACCACAAGCCCTTCGTCATTCGCCGAGTGTCAGCATTGCTTTTAGGCCCGAAGAGGTACTGAGACTCGCACGTTCCTAAACTATTCTGGTACAAAGAGAGATGATGTAATTGCTCATTCCAAAAGAGGTGCAGAAGCTCGCCAATTCCCCAAGGGAAATAAAAGACTCCTGCTGTTTGCGTCTTCTATCAACTCATGCGATGCCACCGGAAACATCGAAATCTCCACTCTTCGAAAAAGGTTACTTCTCAACAAGCTCCTTTTTCCTCTAAAACTCTTTTCAAATATAAAAGTTTTTCCCATATATTTCCGCATCAATTGAATCTTATTTTGCTATCGGAAACATTGAAAACGCCCGACTCTTCTCAGAAGGTAACCTCCAACAAGCTAGTTGTTCTTCTAAATCTTTTTTCGAATGCAGAATTTTTTGTGTAGATTTCCGCATTCAGCGATTCGTGTTTTGCATATATTCAACCAAGTTCCTTTTGCAATGTTTTGCTTATCGCAGTACTTTTGTGAGGTTACTGCATTGATTCTTGTTAAGCGAAGATTAAGTGAGGCGCCCAAGTCTCATCACCTGTTGTAATACGCGAACGAAACTTTCTTAAGAAATATTTGTTCCCAAACCTTCTACTTCGGCGTAAATACTCTGGAAGTTCAAATTAGTATGAACGATTTTAACATTGGTAGGATACACTTTGTCAATTTTATTAGACCTTATACATATTAATCAGATTTTTAATTGGAACTTGAAAATATGTTGGCATTTTATCTCCATTGCTCATGGATAACTTTCGACCTACACCTTTTTGTCAAATACCTTGCAACATTGTTAAAATCTAATGTTATTTAGTTTGGACACAATTTGTATAAAGCTACTGAAACACTGCGGAAAACATTAGTAACTGTTGCTACCTAACGGCATACATGGCTGATAGCATAATGAAATCACATAGTGCCTTTTTGGAAAAAGGAGAAACATCTACATTTAAGAACCGCTGGAGTAAACACGTTTAACACGTTATTATTTCAACTGCACGATGTAATAAAAATATATATCTTGACTTATAAAGGTGTCCCAATAAGAACGCCTGATTTAATAAGGAAAATAAATATTGTATTTTCATTAAATGTCATATATTTTTATATTACTACAAATGGGTATATGTTCCCATTTAAGTATGAAAAATAATATCTGGCAAATGCCCTCCATGACTTACTCTACATATAGTTACTCTATCAATGAAATTCATGATGACATTTACGCAGACTTGCTCCTCCACTTGGCCGATGACACGCCGCATTTCGTTCTGTAGTTCTGGTATGGTTCGGGGACTGTTTTTATAAACATGCAATTTCAGAAACCCCCACAGAAAGAAGTCGCATAGAGTCAGATCGCATGACCACGTTGACCAGTTCTGGTCCGCGTTTCTCGAGAAAACTCGGCCTGGAAATTTCTCGTGTAGCAAGGCAATCGTCTGATGGGCGGTGTGGCAGATAGCGCCATCCTACTGGAACCATACGTCTTCGATAGCAATGCCATTCAAATAAGGCCACAAAAAGTTCTCGATCATAGTGCGGTAATGTTCTCCATTGACTGTTACGTAATTTCCATCGCCATCTTGGAAAAAGTACACCCGATTACTTCACCTGCCCAAAATCCACACCGCACAGTAACTCGTTCAGAATGCATTCTTCTTTCACGGATTTCTCGAGGGTTTTCTGTTGCCTAAATGCGACAGTTTTGTTTGTTTACAGAGCCGTCTAAGTGAAAATGCGCCTCGTCACTAAAGATGATTTTCTTTGGAAAATCGTTCTTTCCAAAATCCATTCAACGAACTATCTCCGTTGGATATGATCGGTTGCTTTCAGTTGTTGTGTTAACTTTCACGAGAATTCGCTGCAAGGAGCTTCTCGTAATGCCCAACTGTTGTGAACGGCGACGAATGAATCTTGTTGGACTTATGGCAACACTGTCCTGCACAATGTCGATGTTCGCACGAAATCGGCTGGAACGAGTGTGCTCAGGTGGTTTGATGTTTGCAGTCGAACCAGTTGCCTCAAATTTATTAATTAACCTACGAACTGTTGAATCATTAGGTGCGTTGTTATGAGAATCCTACAAAGCTTCCGCACAGTCTCTGCGAAACACTCTCCATACTTATAATGCGTTTTAACAATCAAAACTCGTTGTTCCGTTGAAAAGCGCTCTATAACAATTAACCGGAGTAATCACAGATGACAGAACTTATAAACACAATGCTGCCTACCTAACACTAAAACAATGGCGCGCAATTCAAATCCGGCGTTCTTGTTGGGACACCCGTTATTTGTTTATTAAGTAATAAGTTTCAGCAACTGTAATAAAACATCACTTATGAACTAACCTCTTATAATATAAATCAATGACTCTATTTTATTTATTTTTAGATTTGTTTGCATGAAAATTAAATATTTAATTTTAAATACATTTAATTGCACAAAAACCGTAACCAGAATTTTATAAGAAATTATGGCAAAGGTGGCAAGGTGTCCCGATTGCAATAAACTCTAAATTCATTTTACTATTAAGTCGTGAAATATACCCATAGCCAAAAAAGAAAAAATACAATTACCTGTAAACTCAAACAGAATAAAATAAGCACATAGGTCATGTAAAAACTAAATCAAAAACCTTGAACTGTATTTGTTTCATATATCACATTTCAGAATCAAATGTGCATGTTCTGCAGTGACCTTTATCAATTATAAAATTTATAAACAGTTCGATCTTTTTCCATTTTTTATAACTTCCCTTTTAATTTGGAATTTTGTGAATGTAGACATAATCTGAACCCCATTTAGTTCGAATTAGTAAAGTTTTATTGTATAGATGCGATAAAACTTCGTTAATTCGAACTAAATGGAACTCATCCTCCCCCAAACTAAAAAGGGGAAATTTGAAAAATGGTAAAGTTGAAATTCAACACACTATTGTTGTTTTACCTAAAATTTTAGTATCATTCCATCAAAATATGTTAGAATAATTGCGTAATAAAATTTTTTTGGGTAATTTTAGGAAAAAATTGTGTTATTTTGATATGAAGGTTAATTTATTTTGAAAATAATTAAAAGAAACAGGAAAATTCGAAACTTTTGTTGAACACCTTTTTGTACTGCTTTTTATCATCCGTTGGCTCGTTGCTTTTAAAATTAAATGAAATTTAACGAAGTCCCAATCAATATTTTTATTTTACTCATTTTGCCTTAGAAAGATTTTTCCATGAGTAGCTATTCTGAATTATCAATACATGGATGTACTTTATGCGAACATTTGTGCAGTATTACGTATATATTTTGTCAATTGTTTCGGGGCGTCTACATGAATTACATAAACTACTTGTTTTATATGACACCAAAAATAAAAAGCACAAGGAACAAAGATAAAAATAAATATCATGGATTATGTACATTGTAATCTAGACCAATAACTTGAGTGTAGGGAGAGCATGAAAGTAAGTCATATTTTTATTGCTTATTCTTTGTGTATTAAAAATATTATTTATACTATTCCAGAAACCCCCAAACAAATATCTATAATTTTGTAATGGTGTGTTTTGGAAACGGGGAAGTTTTTACAAAAGAATTTCTTTCTTGATTTAGAACCACTACCTGGTTTGTAGCTAAAGCTTTCAGCACTATTTTAAGATCACCCTGTATACCTTAACTCAAATTCGATCAAAAGTGGGTACGTAACGGTAATTTGCATTTGTCATTCTCATACTAAACATATTAAATAAGAACTTGTTCACTTACAATATTAGTTTCATGAATATCGTAAAATTCGTTTATTTGAAACCATCAGAAAATATTTAAATTCGAATCATGTTCCAATATGACTTTTTACCGAATTAAGTAATAGTAGGTTTATAAAGACAATTGAAATAATGCGCTTATTTAACTGGATACCTAAAACAAACGATTACCAACAACTATAATTTAAATTTCTATAAATTAAAAATCAGGAAAATAGGTGTCATTTTTTAAAGCTTTACAATAAGTTGTATTTTAAATTTTAAATAACATTTAAATACGGCAGATAATTTTAAACCGTCACAATCAAAGCAGTCAGATCTGGGTGGTCAACCACAATCCTTTATCTAGGGTAGCTACAAAAATAAATAGCAGGAAATAGGGAAAAAAATTTACTTAATGGTAGGGACGTTTTATTGCACATCGGGATATATAAAATCTTAATCTTTCGGTTTACAATTGCTGTGGTACGTTTACCTATTTTTTTTCAATTTTAAAACATCTGAAGGTACTTGGATATTTATAATTATTCGTCACTAGTTGCAAAATAACAGTAGTGGAAGTAAGTCTTCCCAAACGTTTGATATGAATGAGTTTTGTAAGCTCATAAGTCGAATTGGAATGATATACCTACCTATATTAACCAATGGTATTCGGTAGGTGTGGTTTGTGAATCTTCATTTTGTAGTGTTAAACTTTTAGTTATGTCGCGGTAATATGTTAAGATCTGTGAAATATAAGAAGTACTTATCGGTTTGGTGTGAAATAATATATAATAAACGTTTAATTTACAAAATACTAACTACCGTGTTTATTAAACAAACACAGTGAGTGATTGACATGTGGAAAATGAAAATTAATTAGGAATTTATTGTTTTAACAAGTTACTTTTGATTAACAAAAGCTATTGGAGTAAGTAATATGCTATCATTTAGTAATTTTTTTATATGACGTAAAAGAATAGTTAAAAAGAAACAAGTGGGTTCGGAGATTTCAATGAGAAGTTAAGGCAGAAACCGCTATAAGTACTTCCATTACTAACATTTTTAGACTTATGATTAAATTACCTCACAGACCTATAATTAAATTATTAATTTTAGTTCAGATTATGCTTTAAAAAAATATTATTACATTTTATTTGATTTAAGAATGTACCTGTTTATTTTTACAGTTAAACAAAAACACAAATACGTACCTATTGAGAAGGAACTCTACAATCCTTTGTTTAAAAATTAAATCGTCAATTAAGTAAAAATATTTTATAACGTTTATAAAATGCTTAAGAGTAGCTAGCTACATCGGCTACACTATAAAAAATAAAATTACATCATTGGATAAAAACTAATAGCATAATAATTTAGCCTTAAATGATTCGAATTCAAATTTCAAACTGCGTGATTTGTTACCCTCAAATATTTTTCTCCTTGTTCTTAAGCAGGTGTTAATATTGAAAGCCCAACCTCGTTTGAAAATCGCCGGCAAAACTTTTTTACGTTAGACCGACGCTTACCTTAAGATTAGATATTTTTTTTAACTTTTAATGAAAATTAAATTCGACTTAAAATAGCTGTAGGTACGTACATTTAATTTAATACTAAATAATTCCTAAGCAAGTAGGTACCTACAAAATGTATTGATATATTAATTGTAAAACAGATTTACATGAACTTATGAAATTTAAAAAAAATTATTTTTATAAATTACCTGCTAATATTTGGAATCCCATTAAAATAAACATCAAAAGCACTTTCTTTTATTTTTATTTAACGTTATAAATTGATAGGTAGGTGTACGTAGGTATGTTCTACCTAAAATAAAATACTACACAAATTAAAAAAAACATTACAAAACTAATTTCAAAGCTAAACGTCAACAGGCGTCGGGAACGAGAAAAATAAAAAGATAGCTCTAACCTGTCTGTCCTACTTTGTACAACCTCGTGAAAAGCAAGAGTTATCTTTAAAGAAAAACCTTAAATCTAGCAAGTTTCTATTTATCGTTTTGTCCTTGTCCCTTTTATTCATTTATTTACATGTGATCATGAATCAGTGCATTGGATTTAATATCTCTTAAGCTTAGGTCCAAGTGTTTCTTTGGGAATGCTCTTTTGAAGGATTACTTATATGTAAGTATTTTAGCAAAATTAAATAAAACTTACATGTAAGTTTTTAACGTCATAAGCTCTGCCGCTCCATGAAGAGTAAGGGTCAATTTTGCTACTTCCTTAAGTTATCATCTGCGTTTGTTAATTAAATACTTGCAAAAATAAACATTAAGTGCTAAATTCGCTTGATCATGGGATTAAGAGTTTATTGCGGTAGTGTGAGACGATAGCAAAAGAAAATTGATCTTTCCTGGCGGAGTTGAATAATGTTAATAAAAAAGTTTGGCCAAATTATAAAGATGGAATTTTCAAAATGGAGTCCATAAATTCAAGACAATTTATCCTATCGGGCGAGGTCACTTCCTCTAGACTAAAAAGTGGTGACATTCGCATTCAGTCAAAGGCGCGACAGAACTACATTCATGTGAAAGTGCGAAAGGTTTTAGATTCGTGTGAGAGCCTTTAACGAATCAACATCGATATAATAGCATTGTAATATTGTGGTTGAGTAAAATTTGTTTTAGCAGACTTTAACAGAGTCAACGCAAGAGTGTTGCGATAAGCGCGAGTAAGCTGATTTCATATTTCGTTTCGCAGTATAGTAGTTTCGGTTATTATTAGGGGTCTCACCAATACTGTACTCAATCAAGTATTAAGAATCATCACAACAGCACTGACTGTACTCCACGACAGTAGACGAGGATTCATTAACAGAAGAGACAGTCTATCCTATTTTAGAGGAGAAGTATGTCAATATAATTTCCTTTTAGATAGTACACCGACTTCTTCAAAGTTTTTTCATTTTTCCTACTATTAGAAAGGTCGGTTTAAGACCTGCTATAACCTGCTTTGCATTGCAAGCAGATACAGTTAAAATCATTTTACCGAGTCGTAATCACAAGGTGCACAGTAGCTTAATGAGAAGAGTTTGAAAAATTGACGTTTACCTCCACTTAAGTTCTCTTATTACATTGGCGAAGTAACTTCAACTACAATCGACACATTCTGCGACTCAGTAATATATCTTGGTCTGTTAGTAAGGTGAAATGGCTAACCTTCCCAAAATATTTTTCAGAGAAAGAGCAGTTAGTAGTTAGTATCGGATAACAATCTTGTGTCAATACATGCGCTTATTCTCTTTTTGATCTAGGAAATCTTAGATGAAAAGCGAAACAGTAAGTTGCCAATCATTACGCATTTCATATCTCAAGTAGAAAATTAAACACATTAATGAACTTTTGGCTAAACTCTTCCTTGCATAAATTTGCATTTCTTTTATATTCTTGTGAGGGCAGATCCTTCTAGTTCCGATATTTATTTCTTCCGTCCGTGTCACATTTGTGCTATGTCCTTCAGAAAGGAATAGAGGCCCTTGTCCTGAAGAAGAAGGTGACGCATTCAGCAAACTTAAGAATCATAACATTTTATATACAATTTAATGTTGAGACTCGTCGAAACGGAAAATTTTAAGTCTACCTGTAACAGATGCACCTATAATAAAAATAATCGCAACAATAGACGAAAATCTCAGGGCAAACACTTCTGTACATAAAAAATAATTCTCTGTAGCATGAGTAATGGTCGTGATAATAGTGTACGTAATAATTTATCTGAAAAATAAATCGGAAACACAAAAACCAAATCGTAAACAACGAATTAATATAAAAAGTGAACATTAAATGTGTGTTGTAGATAGTAAATGTTTTATAATAATAAATAAAACAGTAGTATGTATAAATAAATCGAATATCTTAAAATATATTTAAAAACTATTTTATGAGATAACTTCCAGAATTTAATATGAAAATGTTACATTGAAAACAGATGTGTAAACATTTAGAGAAATAATTTATATAATCACAATTGATTAACTATGGCTTAAATTAAACTATTGGTAATGAATTAATAATACAAAACAAAGACAGATGTGCAGGCATTATTATCGCCACATTAATTGTTTTAACACCTTTTCATAAGCAAAAAATAATTGAATCAATAAAAATTAAAAAACCTCAAAATATATTAAAGCTGCACATTTTGCAATAAAATGTCTTGACAGAAATTAGATAAAATAACTAATAAAATTTTAGTAAAAGGAATTATAGCATTAAAAGTTAAACTATTGTTAATAATGCATGTAAAAAAAAATTTAGAATTTACAGGATGGTTTTAATTTACGAAAATCGCAAAATTAATAATGTACGTTTTTTAAAGTGAAGCTTAATTTAAATACATATATTAGTAAATTAAATAATAATTAAAATAAAAAAACAATACATGTAAAAGTAATAAATTGCTTATAGGTACATATTTTTTAAGATTGCACCAAAGGAATTCATTAGAACTTAAAACATATAAAAATAATTTGTAGTTCACTAATTTTTGATATTAAGACAGATTAACCTTATACAACAATATATTGATGTGGCAATTAGTTTGTAACATATTTCTATTGCAATTTTATAATTTTCATCATTTCAATGACCTTGATGTCTCACAATTAAAACAACTCACTGTATTGTTGTAATACACAATTTAATACATGTGTAAATCTAAATTATCGGAGGATCTGAGATGACGGAATTGGCTCAAGGTGAAGTGGAATAAATAATTGTACATACCTGTCGGAGTTTGATATTATTTCAACTGTTCACACATTGTTATTAATCAAGGTATTGTAACGAAACTAGTTAACTGTTTAAAAGTCTTTAAATGTATTCTCTAAATTATAAATTATTTATTTACACGGATTGAACTGAAGTATTTCTTTTGCAGTATACTAATAATAAACTTTTATATTTGTATTTATTTAAAATAGCTACTTAACAAGGCAAGATTTTTAGCAAAACTAAAACTAAGGAATTTAAGCTGCTATTTATATGGAAAGCAGATGTTCTAGAACATGCAGGTAAAATTAAGAATAAAATTAGTCATAATGCTAATGTAATAGATTCCTATTGTTATTTCTAATTTTGTTACGGTATCGATAGGAATTTGTGATAACAAGATATGCCATAAAAAAATAGCATTCTAATTCACAAAATTAAGCATCTTTATTCGGTAAATACGATGGCTATTCTTTTTCCGCTGATCCTAATAAAATAATACACAATTTATTGACAAGACACATTTATTTATAACTTTGCAAAGTACTGCCCTCCACAGAAAATACATTTTTGCATACGTGAAAACCAATCTCCACCTTCGTGTGTTAGGTTCTTGATTTCATTTTTAAATGCGTCAACCTCTGCTTTGCCGATGTAAAACGTAAATCCGTAACTTGTCATTTACACGTGGAAATCGAAAGAAATCATTAGGTGCCGGGTCTGGGCTACATAGCAGATGACCCATTATTTCAACTCAATCGTTCGAGCAGCAATATGAGCCCTTAATGCAAGATGATCCTTCGTCTTGGTCGCTTTTCGTGAACATTGTGGAGAACTTGAAGTAAACAAACTTTAGTGTACTATTTAGCATTAACAGTACGGAGAGTAATTCCAAAAATATCTTTTTGTTTCGGCTTTTTTCATTAACAACTTTTGTTGAAGCGTACTCATTCTCAATGACACAAACTACCAATTGTTGCTTTTTTCGGGATCATAACAGTATATCCAAGTTCCTTCGCTTGTTGGGATTGTGTATACCAGATGAGACGATCCATTTAAAAGAGGTCTATTGTATATTTGTACCATCTCACACGATCGTCTTTTTAAACTGAAGTCAAATTGTGCAGAATCCAACGTGAACAAAGCTTTTATACCTTCAAATACTGATGTAACAGCACAACAATTTTGAAAGTTGCTTAAATGCTTATCACTATAACATGTCAGTTCTCCTCAATCATGTTCCGAACAAGACCAATATTCTTTTTGTAACAGCCGTTTTGGCTTAGGTGCTCGAAAACTATCCTTTAACGTAACTGGATCACATTGAAATTCACTCTGCCACCGCTTTACGGTAGCTAAGGAACACAACTTGTCACCAAATACTCCATTTATTTCCTCAAAATATTGTTTACGGCTTAATTCACGTTTGAAATTGTAAAAAATTAAAGTTCGATAATGCTCATTGTCCACAAGATTGCTTTAAAATTATGAGTTTTAAAAATCTTTAAATGTATTCGTTAACATCACTGTCATTAAACTTATAAATAACCAAGTTAAAATATCAAGCAAAATTTATTGCGTAATATCATCGGCTGCTAGATAGTCTCAGCGGAAAGAGAACAGCTCTCGTATATTTAAAATGGAAACTTGAATAAAACCTATTTAATATAAGTAAATAATACTGACTTGTTACTAGTTGTAAGGCGTGCACATAAATTGGCGGTTATGCTCAAAAATAACCTTCATTGCCGCTATAGTCGCCTAGCGCTTAATGCCAGGAACCTCAAGATGGTGTTCAATATCACGCTACGGAAATATTGATTTAAATCTAATGATTTTGCATCGTTCCAAAACGCAAAACACCCATTTCGTGTGAAACTTTTCTAGACGTCTCCTTTTCCGAAGAGTCAGTCAGGATCCATACATTTGCTTTTAGCACTTATCACTTATTGTGGACGTCCTTTGACGAATTAAAAACATTAATCATTTTGGAAATTTAATGTAATCTTTGCAGCGTTATTTCCATTTTTTTGTGTTTTAAACAATTCTCTTTTCTATGTTAAATTTTGATTTGATTATACTAATTTTCAACAATGGCAGCTTTGTCTTTGACTACTTTATGTTTTCTATTATTGTAATATTATTCGGAAATTATTTCCAGACAATTTTTTAACTCACCGTCCTTCTTTGGAATGGCTTTTACCGAAGGTTCATATATTATATGAAAAGTTTGAAATTTATTATATTTTGCATCAATCTGTTAACTTTTTTTTGGTCACCTGAAAATACTGCGGAATATGCCTTAAAGTATTTTACTGTAATAAGTTTCGTTTTTGCTTATTAAAAGCAACAAGTAAAAAGTTGAATATTTCAAATAAATATTTTAGGCGAGCGCAAGTTAAGGCACCAGTGAAAAACTTTTTCCTCATTTCATCTAGGATTTTACATACATGAGATTTTATGCATTATTAGTGTCTTCATAGTTCATTGAATGTAAATCTTCGAGACGTTTTTGCCATTATGGCATATCAGGACGGTTTCAAAGAGTTAGTGCCTCCTGTTTACGATAAAACGTGGAAGGAGAGGGATAAGAGTTGTTGGGAACGTTTAGAAAAATCCAAAAAATTTGTAAGTTAATTAATTATTTCAACTTTAATTTATTTAGAATTACAACTACATATTTAAAGGCGCTACTTATTTATTTATAACGCTATTTATATTCACAATCACTATACATCAATGCCAATTTCGGAAATAAAAATTAACTGTGATTTATATACTCCTATATACCAAAACTGTAATCTTAAGAGTACTTCAAACAGTTCTAGATCTTGTGACTCATTTCCAGTTGCGTAATTCGAAGTAGCAGCACGGCTAATTGCACAATTTTCCATCGCGAATCATAACAAACGTCATTGATAATTTTGTTACAAAAACTAAATTTTTTATTGAACCTATGTTACTAATAAAGCTAAATTTTACCTATTTGCAGAATGCAAACGTACGCGTGGAAACCTTTCTCTTTCTAACTCTTTCTACTAATAAAATTTTCAAATACGAGCAAATATTGAAGAACTTACCCTACAAATAGGAATCCTGGAACCTGTTCGGGATCATTACATCTCCAAAATATCATCAAGAGGTTTTTATGAAGTAAAGACTCTGAAGTATACTTTGATATCTTTGATCAATAGATTCTTCAGCTGCCATTTTTAAAATGACACTAAATATAATATTTTTTGAGGATTTTTGAACACCCTGTACATAATGCAGTTTAAGAATCTAGTTTCCCAAATTGCACTACAGGCTACTCAAGTTACATCAAGTTAAATGTGTTTAATGATAATTTGGTAACCTAATTTTTATTTGCTTCTTTTGATAAACAGTACAAACCATAAAAATATCAAAGATAAGAAAAATAATGCAATTTTAACTCAAGGAAAACTAGAAAAAAGTAACAAAAAATAAAATTCTTTATTAAGTGAATATTTTAATTCCTTGCTAGCAAAATTTATTTTGAACAAATCTGGTAATAAACTATATCCTCCATGTATTTCACTTTCAATAGTAATCTTTTGGAATTAAGGTTTCACTTCGATCAGTTTCATTTTCAGTGTTGCTGTATTGATTATTGGGCTCTCCCCTTTCTTCGTTTTTCATATTTGATGGTTGATTTCGGCC
Organism: Phrixothrix hirtus; assembly: GCA_024586415.1. NCBI lineage: Eukaryota > Metazoa > Arthropoda > Insecta > Coleoptera > Phengodidae > Phrixothrix > Phrixothrix hirtus. The sequence goes on from JAHWXV010907869.1 coordinate 15,533, forward strand.
AAGAACTTATATCATGTATAAGAACCACCAGTTTACTATGACGGTTTTAGCCCGACTAGTTGATGATCATTGAAATTTTCCTTTTTTCTGTCATCTTCGTCTTGTGCGATACTGATTTCTTTCTCTTGATTTAAACACTTTCTTTTTCAATAGGACTAAGGTCCAAGTTTTCATTTAGCAAAACCCTGATTCCGAAAATACAGAACGATTTACTGACCATATTCCCGTAGCTCTAAAACCACTTACAGCAGCTTAAAGTTGCAATCGTTTTATACAAAGACCAGACACCTTATTCTGAATAACTTTTGGGCTTGATTAAAATGATGTAAAAATATCTAAGTCCAAAATTTAAAGTCTGTGCGTCGCATGACTAGGTAACTGAAACGTTAATAATTCATTTTCAGTTTTTGGGTGTGTTATATAACTATCCAAGATATTTAAAACTTTCTTATTAATGCTTGTCTTCACATAAGATATGAATATTTCAACCACTTCACAA
>JAHWXV010907872.1:0-10124 GCA_024586415.1 Phrixothrix hirtus
TTAATTAACTGTTAACAGATTAATAAAGATTTTGTAAAACAAAATAAACACAGAAAAACTAAATAAGATGCTGGAAATGCCCTCCACCTCCAAGGATGCACGCTTCAACTCTACGTCACATATTAGCCCTGGCTCTTTCAAAAATGGCTGAAGTATTCCTTATTACATCACAAGAATCTCTAATGCGACTCCTTAGTTCTTCTACAGTGTTAACTGGAGTGGTATAAAGCAGAGTTTTAAAATGCCCCCATAGGAAAAAGTCAAAACTGTTTAAATCTGGGGGCCACGGCGCCCAAGCTTGGGGTCCACTACGACCTATCTAGCGGTCATGAAATGCACGATCTAAATATTCTCTTACTTCTAAACTAAAATGGAGTGGTGCGCCATCATGCCTGAACCACATCCTTCTTCTAATTAAAATGGGCATTTCTTCAAGCAATATGGCCAAATTCTCCTCCAGAAACCGACGATAAGTATGGCCGTTGAATCTTTCCAGTAGAAAAAAGGTCCAATTAAGAAATTTTCGACAACTCCAGCCCAAAAATTTACCGAAAATTGCACTTGATGATTAGATTCCAAAATTGCATGTGGGTTTTCTTCGGCCCAAACATGACGATTATGGAAATTTCTAATACTGTTATTCAAGTTGAGTTTGAAAAACTGAACTGTCAACGCTAAAATTTCATAATAAGAACAATCATAGCATATTACAGAATTTAAAGCTCTTATTTCCATTAGAGACATATCAATTATCTAATTGTTCCTTATTTTTTTTACTGAGAACCAGTTGAAGATACGAAAAAAAGTCAAGAGATCTTTTTTATTAAAAAATGGTATATCATTGGTAAATCGAAAATGAGTATGCTTCAATATTAGTTCTGCCTGATGACTTTTTGTAATGTTTCTTCAAATAAGGGCAATTTTATAAGCCTTCAAACTTTTAAAAAGTTGAAAAATACAGATATTTTCTATGGTACTTTAAATAATGTAGTGAGCGTCATAAAACTGATTTGAAGTTATAGCAAGACGTTTGAGGTAGATTTGAGTCAAGGGGCGCTCCAAACACTAAAAGAGGTACAACTTTATCTATGACTGGAATTACGAAGATAAAACAAAGGTAAATGACATTGATGCAATGGTAATGATATTAAAAAATATCTTTAAGTAAAGGTTCATTACGATAGAGCAATAGAAGCCATTGCTCTAGGAAAGGTAGCTCAAGTTACTAGTTGAAGGCATGCAAATTTGGTACAACGCTGTACTTTACAGCATTCGTGGAGCTATAAAGACTTGTAAAATTATACCGATAGTTTCTAACCGCTATGTGTTTAAAATAACATGAAAACAGTATGTCAACCCTTATAATAGAATTATTAGTAACGGTTCATCTAAAACGGGCTGAGTAAGTGATATCGGTATTATAAACTTGATGATCAAGACGTCCACATGATGCATTAGGTATGTTATTGTAAAAATGGACGTACTGTGTTCTATTTTAGCAGTTTGGCAACCCAAGGCCAGCTAAGGAAGTAATCAAGTATCTTCTGGGCTACTACATAACCTACAGCTATATAAAAGGCAATTGAGTTTTAACACTTTTATCTGTATCTATCTGTGCCTTGACGCTTTATATAACAGAATAAAAATTTAAGTAACGCTTAGTCGACATGTCTGTTACCTTTAGATATGGATGTGCTCTAGCATTAGCTAGATTCTATGGCTACAATTCAATTCACAGTATCAATTGAGAAAATAATGTTGATTCGCCAATATCTAAGAATTTCCATAGTATTGCTATTCTTTATGGTATCTAAGCGATTGATGATATTAGTATAAAACGAATTCGGTAAGTATAACATAACTAGTAACGGTTCGGCTGATTCCAAAACTGCTAAAAGGATTTCCTAATTTCGGCCAACAATATTACTCGTAGTCTGAAATTCATAATAAATAGTAGACATGCAGTCTGTAGGTATAAAGTAAGAAAGAAAGAAACCTTTATTAACTATATATGCTAGTACATATGCAAGCGTGAAAAATGATTTCGCTTTGGTCATGCATTTGCTGAAGCATACACCATCTTTAAAAGGATGAGTAGGCTTTGCGAAGTGGTTATATCTATGTCACAGGGGTTTAGATTAAGAAGGTTGTCTATCCCTTCGTATCACATAAAATAGTCTGCATAATAGCTTGTCACTATTCCATATCTACCATTTTTGTTTGACGTTTAAAAGGGATAGTGAGAAGTTCAATTCTAGTAGACACTTCCACGTGTTTATACTGGAGAGAAGGTGTTCCATACCTACTACTGATTCACTGTATACTTTGTTTAAATATACACCAAGACTGGTCTTAAAAGACTAGTTATGTAAATATGATACTATAACATATTTCTTACAGCATTTAACTAACAACTTTGGTTTTATTGTGGCCTTCCATAATTTACAAGTTCTGCCTAAGTCTAATGCAGTAAGCCGTTGTTCATATTTTTGTTTCGCAAAACGTTATTGCTTTAACCTGAATTTTCCTTTTCTAACATGAAAATGCTTAAAGTAGTAAGCTGCAGTTGTTTCGTAAAACCTGCTTGTTTCTCTTCGTCTTGTTCTTCATTTAAATAACAATAGTTAGCAACTGGATCCATAGTTCTAATCAGAATCTCTGATTTCTATATAGCTGGATTTTTCTTAATTAAATACCTAATTCTTGAGTTATATATTCACTGACGCTATTAAAAGATGTGACAAAAACAATGAATTTCATCTCATAAGAAGCACATTTCATAAAACAGTCGCGTTTGCCACCTGTGTCTTTAACTACTGTGACATTATAATTTGCTGAAAAATCGTTATTCATGTGACAAAATAGTCTGTCAGTATAATACACTACCATATTTATATCAGCACGGATATTTCAATACATTTATGACGATTTAAATCTGAAATTCGATTATGTACAAAGATATTGCACTATTTATAATACCTGACTTTAGCGTGTTATGGTTACGATATTTGGTACTACATTGTAAGATTTTGAACTGCACGTATACGTAGCTTATGATGTCGCTATTAGAAAAATTTTTGAATTTGTCACTTACAATCTAACCAGTGAATCAATATAGTTTAGTACACAGTTCTCTTAGACAAGTACAATAGTTATTTAATAAGTGATACGTGCCTTCTATTTTTTCATGATGAGGGTTTTTCTAAAGACACTGCCGTCTCTATCCACAATAAAATACTTATACATCAAACCACTGATCCGGATACTGTATTTAAATTCTTCTACAATGATATCGCTTTTCATTGACATTGAACTGCCATTATAATTATAGAATGTGTATGTTGATTATGTTGAACAGTTTTCATGTCAGTCAGACAACATATGGTACAACATTTATTTCTTACCCTAAATTATTAACTTGCCCGTTTTTACATCTAGAGCTCATCGTAGAGTTCATGTAAAGTGTCATCAAATACATAAGAACCGTAGTAAGTTTTAACAAAATTTTTAAAGCCGTTTTTGAAAAAATCGCAAGAATATGGTGGCACATCTATGCCCATGGTTGTATTTTCTTAAACTGCAAATCAATTTCCAATAAGCCAGGATAATATATTATAGAAGTGTAAGAAATTACTGATACGATGAAATTATGGCATAACATTTCCTTTATTTTAATCTTACGAAGCATAGTTTAATAGAATTTGTAACATGGCCTGTAAATCTGAAATTCTCATCAAAATCTGACCCTAGATTCCAAGCCTTAGACGTAAAAGAAACAATGTCATTATTAATATGTCTATATTTGTAATTTGATGAAATATATATGTCTGTTTGGATAAAACAGAAGTAAATTTAGCTTCTAAGGGTTTCGAAGCAAGCTAATTTTAAGTGGAAATACACTTATCTTTAACAAGTCGATTATAATGTCATACTTAAAACTATTAATATCAGAACACTGATATATCTGAATATTATTAATATAGAATTTAATTATAAATCACTGAGCATCTCTAGGTATATCAAATATATAAATATGAAATAGAGGAGGTCTGAGCACTGAATCCGAGGGTATTTCCCAAATCTTTGGCTTAAAATTGGACATTGAAATATTTAGCAATACCTCTGTTGCCGATTCTTCAAGTATATGTATATTAAAAGTAAAGCAGTTTAATAAAAACCAAATTTAGATTTGGTAACTAAAATATTAAGATTGATAGTATGGGAAGCTTTTCTAAAATCTAAAAGTTTTAATACGCCAGCTTTATAGTTGTCATATGCACGAGTAACGTTAACCATTAAATTTGCCAATGATAATGTAATGCTATCCATTGTTCAAAAGCATGATTATGGAACATCCAGAATATAATTTTGAGCTAAATATTCCTTTTTTCTCTTCTGTTATGCAATTTCTCTTGCTATTTTCACATTATGCTCAAAAGCTGATAAGACGTACATCACTATATGATTTAAAACTACAAATTTTAAGAAGAGATGTCAATGTCACCGTTTTTCTTAGATTAAAGAAATATTCCCTTTTCTAAGCAGTTATTTACAAAGTGTGTAATATATTTGGTAATTACATGTAAGTAGAGCTTATGCATTTAACACTAATACCATTACCGCAAGTGAACCGAGTAATGCTCAACCTTACGCTCTTTACATATCTTTGTTATCATTACTAAATATACATGTTTTGAGATTAAAAGATTTAATTTGTTCAATAACGTGTTTTAAGTAACTATTCTTCTTCCATAGATATCCTCTCTATCCGATACTGCTAAAGAACTTGTAGCGCTATCATTGGTTCTATGGAGAAGAATTTTCTCTAACAATTAATATTTAAAATGAAACTAATGGAAATTGAAATTATTATACAAAAGTGATTCAAGGTTGACCTGGAATTTATTTATTTTTAAGAAAGGCGACTTGTTCAAATACAACAAAACCTTTATTATTTATCGAGGTATTCCCTCTCAACAGAACTAAATTTTTTCTGACATGATGGCAAAGATATACCTACATTATAGAAAGACTTTTCCTGACCCCGTAGCCATTGACGCACATTGTATTTTAGTTCTTCGTCATTTGAGAACTTGCGTCTACCGAGAAATTACGTCAAGCGCCCAAATAAATGGAAATCACTCGGGGCTAAATCAGAATTGTATAGTGGATATGCTAAAATCTTCCATCCAATTCTGCTTAACATCGTCGTTGTCAAATTAGCCGTACCTAATCTTGCGCTATCTTGCAACAATATAATCTTATTGCAAAGTTTTTCGTACCTGTACTTGCGACTAGCTTCATGTAGTTAATTTTTTATTAAATTTCTGGAATACCCGGCATTTATAGTTTCTCCTTGTGGGAGAAATAGCACAAAAATCAAGTCTTGTTGATCCCAAAATCGGAGGGCATAACTTTATCGACTAATGGAATGATTTCGAATTACTAGGGTGGCAAGGAATCTTTATGACACCATCATTTGCTACAGATGTTTGATTCTGGTATAAAATAAAGCACCCAAGTAAATAGATAATAATTGAAAATTTATAAAACTGCTTTTCATGGCTAACAAGCATTCTCTTTGTTCCTCCTTTTGGAAAATTTAGTCTTCTAGTCGTCAGTGAGGGCGGAGAAGAAATAATTCTTTGATCTAGCGCAGAAAATGGAGAAGGATATTCCATTACCTGCTAAATTTACTGTTGCGTAATAACCGCATCATAAGTATATTACAACATGGTAGTCATTAGTTACTATATTAATGAATAAGGATATTTTTAAATAAATAATTTATTTAACTAAATTATGTTCTTGTTGACCCCAACAATTTTCTGTAATACTCGCAGAGACAATTTTTTTCAAGTACTCGTTTGTTATATGTATGGTTTGCAACTTTATTCGTACTTGGCAAAGATAATTTTCTAAACTAGTGATACAAATAAAACTATTCAGCTAATTATTTTTTGGGCACAGCCAATTTTGTTGATGAGCACATATACTTTGATATTTCAAACGACATACACTTTAGTCATGCTAATCCTCTTCTCTGTTAGTCAATTAATAACATTTATTTATGTTTCACTTTTCTTTACACGTTATATGGAGCACAGGCACACTTTTATACTTGCATTTTTAAGAAAATTCAATTTTAAGTTTTTAATCTAATCCCGGCAGGTATCTGCGCGCAGTGAATCAGTACACTTAGAAGAAACGTTATATTTTAGAAATAATAGAGGGACTACCAATACTTAACTTAAAATTTTAGAATAAGGTGAACACAGTGTGGATTTCATATTACAGTTCGGAAATTCTAATTATTATATGAAAGAATAATTATTTGAAATAGATATTAGGTATAAGTAGATTAGAGTAATTCAAACTTTTATTGAAAAGGTGATGTTCATTTGTTTATTTACCCATATAAAACGGGTTACGCCCAATTACATTGCACGAGGATATTCCTGTATAACTGATTATTGCTAACAAAATATAATTATATTGAAAAAGGAAAACTTTCTAATAACAAAATGGATAAAATAGTATCTATACTAATAAAGCAAATAAATAAAAGTATCAGAATAAAGAAAAAGTAATAAGTATAAAATAAAGTACGTAATAAAATAATAATTACAAGATAAGTTATAAACTAAATTAATAAAATTTTCCGAATAGAACAATAAGAAACATGTTCTTTATGTTGTAGGACTAGATGGCTTTATTTATACGTGCTAATTGTTTATTTATCTATTTGATAAAGGTTGGTATACAGATTTTTTTATGATATTCAAAAAAAGAATTAAGCAAAACAAAAGTTGACTTCTTACATATCATGTTAACCGCTACTGCTATTCACATAGTTGAAGAATATGATGTTAGGTTAGTTTTATTAACACGAATGTACAAGAGATATTTGGAACATGATATATGTGCTATAACATATAATTTAATCTTCGAAAACAAATGAGAACAGTCCAGTCTACTATTTATTAATTTTTAAATGTAATATATGCCTCTAACTGTTGTTTTTCTATATATATTTTTATAATATTAAATTTCGATCTAACGTCGCTACCCGTTATAGTCAGGATACCTACCATGACCCATAAAATAGTGAAATTTTATAAAATATATTGTATTTTCTTCAATTCTCTTTTATTATATTAATAGGAATTCAAACAACTAATGCAGATTTTAATTTTAATCTTATTAATGATGAGTAAAGTATACATTAAGACTTTAGCATTTTGTAGGATTGATTATCATCTTATCGCGAAACCAAGACTTTCTAATGCATTATTTACTATTTTATCAACATGTTAATCCCACAAGAAATTGGATTAAAATTGAATTCTTAATTCTCAGACACTAGACATCCTTTCTAATTCTATCGATGCAATTTTATAATAATAATTTATTATCATTTTTTTGGTAGTGAATGTTATAATTTTACATTTATTATTATTAATATTTGATTTTCTCCATTTAACTCAAGAATTTACATTAGCTTTTAATGTACAGCAATGCACTATATCGTCAATTCGTTTAAATATTTTAATATAATCAGAAAACAAGACATTTGCTATATTTTATAGAAGACATAAGATCGTTAATAAATAATGAAAATAGTAGTGACCCTAAGTTGCTACCTTATGGTACGCCTGAACATACTAGAAATTTATTCAAGCATATAGTGTTCATTTGTACAAATTTGATGAAAAAGGTATAATAAATTAGGCGAAAAACCAAGTAGTTGTAATTTATTTTACAAGTCATGATTAACACTATCGAACGCTTTAGAAAAATCTATATAGAGTCTGTCCTCGGATTGATCAAAACGCTTGGATCTCGTTTTGATTGTTTGGAGTACCACTCTGCTTGATCTGAAAAAAATCTTATGGCACATTCTTAGTTTTTAATATTTTAGACGGTGTTGATAATTGAGAAAAAATCATTCTATATTGAAACAAAGTGCCATTTCGTTCAATAATACCGCAAAATTTCATTGAGAAACTTTTCTCCGATAACTTTATCGGATTACTTTGGCTTAATCAGTATTTGATTAGTATTCTTGCATTGTACTACAATAAACAATAAAATAATTGAATTTCTCGATTTATTTAACGAAAAATCGAATAGTACGTAATCAATTGAATTATTACCAATAAAGTAAAACATAAATTCAATTGTTTTATTGTTTATTGTAGTTACGATGAAAGAATACAAGTCAAATACTGATTAAGTCAAAGTGGACCGATATTTGTGAAAATTTGTATATAGTCATAACTTTATATCCTGGACAACTTTTCTTAATACAATTTGGCCATGTTATTGACCGAAATGGCACTTTGTTTCAACATAAAATGGTCTTTTATCAATTATCAAGATCGTCTAGAATTTTAAAAACTAGGAACGTGCTTGAGATTCTTTTCGGACCAAGCAGAACAATATCCCAAACCATCAAAATGAGCTTCAAAACTTTTTGATCAATTATACCTACAGTGGGGTTAATCCAGGGACACACTGTATATCACATCAATATACTTGACCACCGTTATATAACATATTACTTATGACTCCAATATAATACATGATTTGCTTCAATAGAACCTTTTTAACCCAAGTTATAGCTTAAGTTATTCCAATATTTATAAGATCTTATTATAGATAATACTTTCAGATTTTTGCCGCACCTGATAAGCTCATATAGGGTGATTTGTGCACTGGAATTATTTTAGTTAATTTCCATTATCAGGAAATGTGTTTTGTTTTATGGATAAATTATATAAAATTGGTAACAGATAAGATATTAGTTCATAAACATGCTTTAAATGTATAAGGAGTATTAAAATAGGACGTACAAAGTTATTGGGTTTAAAATTGCGCATCGCATCTTTTACTTCTTGCACACTCGTTGCTTATATTTGCATACCATTTGAATTAATATTACTGGGCTCTTGATTAGGCTTTGTAATAATGTGATTGACACTATAGGAGGAATCGTTACGGTATATAGTTTCGAAATAATCAGCAAATAGTTCCGGGATTTCATCTTCCTTTTCTGCTATTTTATTTCCAAACCGATATTTTCCTACACCCGAAGCATTAGTACTTTTTCTATTTATGTGTTTCCGAAAGCTGTTATTACTTTAAAGTATTTGACTTTTTACAGTTTCAATATAATTCCTATAAGAATCTAGTATACCTTGTTTCAATGTCTCCCTTAATCAATAAAATTTTCGCAAATGATGTTCTGAAACCCTTTGGTTTTATTATAAAATTTTTTTAGTATTATATTTTCAATAATTTTCTTTGCGAACCATATTGGATAATTAAACCAAGATCTACGAGTTATTTTAGAAACTATTTGATTGTAAAGCATTATAAAATAAAATATAGAACTACTCGACAGCCATATTTATGTTACTGTATTTTCTAATAGCTGCCAATCAGTAGTCTTCAATAATTCATATAGTAGAAGAAAATCTGCTCTTTTAAGGTTATAATTATTAGATGAAGATTTGGACACACGCTAAATTGTTATAGTTGAATGATATGCAACCATCGCAACCAAAGCAGCTTCCTCTCCTCGTACACCAACCTGAAGACTACCGAGCACCAACCTTAAGAGTCCTTTGCAGTAAAATAAAATATTGGTTTCCGTCGCCTCTATTTCTTTATATTGAATTTTGAAACTTGCCAGTGACAGCTGTCCATCAACCCCTAAACGGTCGTAAAATGCAAATTTCTTTAAGTATCAAATAAATATTTATTTGTATTGGCTACACAGAAAATAAATCTGTGTACGGACTTATGAATTAAAATCAAATATTTTCTAAAAGTAAAATTATATTGGGTATATTAGGTATGTGTACCTTTATTGTTTTTAGTCATTCTGAACTTTAGTTATTCGTGGAAGCACATTGTATTCCCTTTGTTAAACTGTATGTCTATTTATACAACAAATTTAAAAATGTTGCATAGGTAAATTTTACTTTAGATATTTTTGGATAAATGTTATGTATGCAAATAGTTGGAAACACATTTAGTATGTAGTTGTGTGACGATGAAAACTGCATAAACTATTTTTTAATTGTAAAGCAATTTTGTTATTTGTATTAATTTAATGT
>JAHWXV010908090.1:0-12089 GCA_024586415.1 Phrixothrix hirtus
AAAATTATATATATATATATATATATATATATATATATATCTGTGTGTGTGTGTGTGTGTGTGTGTGTGTGTGTGTGTGTGTGTGTTTGTGTGTGTGTGTCAGTGTGCGTGTGCGTGTGTGCGTGTGTGTGTGTATGTGTGTGTGTGTGTGTGTGTGGGTGGGTGCGTGCGTGCGGGCGTACGCGCGTGCGTGCGTGCTCGCGTGCGCGCGTGGGTGTTGTGTGCGTGCGTGCGTGCGTGCGCGCGTGCGTGTGTATAATAGGTGCATGTTATGACGTGAGGAAATAATATTTTGAGGAATTTTAAACCAAAAGTTGTCAACAAGCGAAGGTCATAAAGTTATTTACTAATTTTTAGTGGCCGACTATGATTTTTAATTTTTTCTAAGATTATTTCTAGTGGGCATCCTTTTGTTATTTTTCTTATTTAAAGGACTAAAAAAATGTATTTGTTTATGAAAAATCTTTAGAATGAAGTTATTCTTAAAACAGAATTAATCTATTAAAAAAAATTAATTTTATTAGTAAGTTCACTTTTGGACTATTCTGAAGTTTTAACAAATATTTTCGCCTTTTTCGTATTCTAATTAGTAATTTTAACGAGATAGATTTTGTTATCAATATTTTCAATGTCTAAAATTCAATAATTGAGTTAGGTTAATATGGAAATGCAAAATAATCCAAAGGTTCTGCTAAACTTTACCCATAACATTATTTTTTTAAAATACAATTAATTTTATTGTAAGAATAACTGCATTCTAAGTATTTTCATAAGCAAAAACATTGCAGTCCTCTGAATAAGAAAAAATATCAAAAAAGTCCAAAACCAACCATTTTGAAATAATTAGAAAAAAATTAAAAATCGTAGTAAGCCATTAAAACTTTGTAAATGAGTGTAAAGGTGCAAATGAGACAAACTTTTCGTTAAACATTTTTCAAAATTTCGTCAAAGAAATCCGTCTTTTATATATTTTAACAGATATTATACGTCATGTCATGTCATCCAGGTAAGTCAATTTTGTTTTTATATGTATATACTAAATTAAATTTTTTCTAAGTCAAATAATAAAACAAATTACCATACGGCACTGACTTTTCTGCGGGCTCTGTATTAAATTCTGTAGAATATCTAAATGAAGCTGCCTATATTGTACCAATCCCGATAAAAAGGAATTTTTATTACAAGTAATTATGATTTCAAGCTGAAAACTTCTACTGTCTACTTCGTTTAGCAGCTGATAAGCACGTTTAATTACATGCCTTGGTTTTGGAATTGAAGTAAGCAAACTATTTCGAACTGTGTTGATCTTTATCAATAAGTTCGAGGTAAATACCTTTTCAAATAACGGGCTCTAATCTTTATAGCTCCGTATCACTTAAAGAGAAATTAGCACACTCTTTCACTTACACGGTTAGGTTAGACCTTATAACGACCTCACCAAATTGATTTTAATTTAAATCTAATGCACATAAATCTCAAAGAGAACATTTAATATTTACAACCCCTTCGGTCACTTCTCAATACAATTCTGTTATGACAAGTTGTAAACAAGATTTGACTACAATGGCATTGTTTGTATTCGATAAAGAACTTCCGGATTTTATAGTGTTTTTTCAAAATAAAACAAATTTTTAAAATTTTAAAACAACAATCATGAAGCACTTTGATTTTATTTCTTTACTGAAAGTTTATAAGATGCGTTGATAAATACATTTACTGTTTACGTTGTGTATGTATTTTATTCGATTTTAAATACTTTAGGCTTCCTTTTGGATGTTCGATTCAAGGTCATCTGCCTTAGAGGATTTACAAGTCCTCTTTAACTTCCCGTTCAAACTAGCGGTACCTTTGTTGAACTACTTAGTCTGATGCTTCTTTCTTCTTCTACTTTACCTTAGGAAAATCTCATTTACATTGAATTGTAAACTTCAGTGCTTTTTAATGCCACGATCACCTATGCGTGACACAAGGTAAGATGATTTATATTTCTAACTTCGACGAATCTAACTCGTATTCCGTTTGCTTAATTCAACAGCGTTATTCACTAGCACAAGAGAAGATGACGCAAATTACCACTTATAGCTTATATAACATTCGAAACCCCACTCTGGTAGTTTCTATTACCCAATAGGCGTCTTTTAAATTTGAAATTCTTATTTTCATGTTTGGGAAGGCAAACGTTAACTTTATGTTCTAATTGCGGTTTCTTTCCTTTGCGATTCAAGGTTTCAATCCTGGTTTCTTTTTTATAACGTCGGCAAATAGTGGTTGTATTTGACAGCGTCTTTATTCCTAGAGTTTCTATATAAAATGTTTCTTGCATAATTCGATTTTACATCCCAATGCTTTGAAGTTTTATTTTTTTATATTTTTTGAAGAGCCACTCGGGAATTGTTTATTACGGTGTCCTTTGAAGCTTGTAAAAATATTCATTTTTATAGTATGAGAAACTTAGTTTAAAACTTATAATTACTGCTTATTTTATATTACAGCATATTATTTTAGAATTTTAAATTAAATGATAGTTTCTTTAAATTTCTAATGTTAGAACAGCAAAATTGTTTAATTATTAATTACGGTGTTTAACAGTGCCTTCAAAAAATGTTTGTCAATTTCAAAACCGTTTTCCGTTACTGTCTTATGAACGTATGCAATAATTTATTGTTTTATACTTGTTCGTGGAGTGCATCCTGGGTCACATGAAAAATTGAAATTTTAAATAAACCTTCTTAATTTTCATAATACTGGATAAATAGATATGGAGATTAAAAAAAATTGTAAAGACGGTTCAAACAAAATGTTGTTTAAAATTTTTTATTTATAATTGAATTTATTAAAGTTAGCAGAGATTATCGCTTTAACGCATACCCCAAACTGCAAAGATGATTGCATTAGTCAACTATTTTAATAAACAACTGCAGTAGTCAAGGTTCATACGCAAGTTCGAAGTCAGCGCTATAATTGAAAATATCTGGAAAACTATACAATTTAGAAACATCTTTTATAAGCAATTTTGACACCCCAAATAACGTTCTAAGCATAATATTAACTATTTTATTGCGTCGTTGGTCAGATTTCCATTTAAAGTGGGAAGTTTTACAAATATTTACCAGATGTTTTATTACTTATTTTAAATTTCTAATGGCCACGCTAAAATACGATAGTGAAGTTGAAAACTTCCAAAAGGGTACTATTTTACGCTTTTACAGTTGTTTAAAATTAGTGTCTACTTGTATTTATACTGTAATAGAAATTACATCAATAGTAGCAAGAGGTAACTTTATTTAAATACTTTGCTTTCATCAAATATATTATTTCGTAAAGAAGCTTATAAATAAACTTTAATTAAGAATTCTATTACATTCGAGTCGATATTGACTCTACGAGAAGTGAATTTAAATGATATAAATGATTGCGACTAAAAAAGTAAATAGAACATAAGTACTTTAATAGTATAATAGCGAGGTCAATATCCTTCTATATAAGGGAGTGAACAATACGAATAAATGAAATGCAAACAAAAACGAGAGTCAGCTTGTACGAATACATCCGTCAGTCAATTTAAAGCCTATTTAGTCGTCACAGCTTCCTTCGCCCACAATATCTATAAATTAAATAGACGCAGTGTAACAACCCGTATAAATACAATCATATATGTGTACATACGTCTGATCTTCTCGTAATATTTTATTTCCTTTTATGATCTAAGTATATAACACTATACTTCAATCATATGTTTTACTGCTAAGGATGAAACTTGTTTTGTTAAATTAATTTTTCAGCACACGCTTTCCGCTTTCTCGAATGTAGCAATCACTTTATTAAAAAAATTATTGCTGAAATTCCTTTCTGAAAAATTGAAATAAGTATCATGCATGACTCCTATACATAAAATAAATATGAATGCGATTGACTAAGTGCTTTCGATTTATCAATTTCATGATTAACTTAAATATTTGTAATAACTAATAAATATCATATCCTTTAAACATTTATGGCTGTACACATGGTCGCTTTGAAATGTATCCTAAAACAAAATACCTACCTCATAAGAAATATCCATCCATACTATTTTTAAACTCTACAAAAGATGTTCTTTAAACAATAGCTATACACACTTTCGAAACGGTTTCTGTACTGTTACCAAAAGATTTCCAACTTTGTAAACCTAAAGCGAATACAACCATAAACACAGACGCAAACGCGGACTAAATTATAGTAACAGACTTCTTTGTAAAATTTGACCTATTACAGTGTGACCAATATATGCCTAATACTATAATCAAAGTATGAAACAATTGAAAAAGATATTTATTGAAAGGTAAAAATTATATTAATGTAATTTTAAAAATAAATAGTTGTTAATGTTCTAACGAGTGTGAATTTAATGTAGCATTTTCCCGTGTAAAACATTACAATTTAAAATTGTTGTTTATTCGTTCTGACATACATTTCATGTAATTATTAGCACTAGCATCAAACATTTCTCAAAGAAAACATTTGCACTAATACATACACTTTAATAAAAAAATAATTTTCACGCTTTTGTAACATTATGAGTAGCGTTAGTGGGACAGGAATTACACATGCTGGCACGTGATCTCAATTATTATTAGTGACAAGGCCGTTGTTCAAATTCATATATGTAAATTATCGATCCATGTAATTAATTAAAAGACATAATTGGTAAAACATTAAATCCACATTAAATTAAGGTAAAAAATTAATTTATAGAATGAATAAAATTGATAAACCAATACTAAAATAGAAAGTATTAAATACACTACATTAATTAATATAAATCAATAAATAAAAGGTTAAAAGAAATCGAGAGAAATAATTTAAAATATGCAAACAAATACAATTTAATATCAGCTTTTTAGGTTGAAAATATAATTAATATAAAAGCATTAAAATCTTAGTTTAACACCGACAGGGCCACGTAGTATATAAAAATGAAATGAAATGTAAATATAAAGCAACAAACTTTAATATTTAAGATAGCTTAAGAATAACAAAACTCTGTACGATAATGTAACATAACACATGATACACACAGAGGGCAGTACCCATCACAAAATAAATAAAATTTAAAAATTTAATGCTGATAAGAAAAATTATACACTGTTAATCGAAAGAGTATAAAAGTGCTCACAGAGCATAAGACACCCGGACACTTTTAGTTTTCAAAGCCTTAACTATTAATCCTGATAATTTTCCGACTTACAAATATTTTGCCACGATCTCTGTACGCGAGAATTTTGAGAGTTGAATGCTTCGATATCTTTCAGGGTAGATACACTGCGAACCTTAAGCTCCAATTGTGTTGTTTACATCACAATGTTGTACGAGATTAATTTATTATTCAAACTACTATAATATGAGTGATATTTATTTATTGAAACACACGAATTAATTAATTTTAAACTTAAAATAAAGCAGCAATGCTTTATAAAGTCTGAATGCTGTCATGCTGCACACGCGTGCACTAGCCTCAACATAAGTTTCCGCACAAGGTACTGAACAGATACTTTGAATAGAATATTCTGGTTCTAGTGTGATTCTCAGTGCATTTTACAGAGCTACAATAGAAATTTACTCTCCGTTTGGAAGTCTGCTATAGACATTGCTATTCGGATGTTTTTCGATAACATCAGTTATAGCCAGAATAATCGATGTATATGTGCAAAAGGATATTTTCCTTTGTATAGCATACAATACTGAATTCTCAAGAGTCGTGTGAAAAGGCATTTGAATATTTTTTAATTACCTCTTTAAAATTACTATATAAAATCAACTATCTTCGTTCTGTCAATATTAACTCAAATTACCTAGCTATAGACCTCAAACATCTTCAATGATTTCCACTAGTGTAGATTGCATGAAACAGCAAAACTAAGATACACCATTGAATATAATATACATGCTCAATACATGTCAAAACACCACGTAGAATGTAGCACAAAATCGCTTGTAGTATAGCTTGTAAATAGATGTATGCATGAATGAATTTTAATGTAAGTATAAAAATGTATGTCTTTTCATTTAAATAGAATATATGTTAAGTGACTGACGTATAATTTGCCTACTTATGCAGGCAGGAATACAAAACATATACCGAACTTGTTATATACACCTTCGCTCCAAGATATCAGTGTAATATCGTTAAATCTTCGTCGGACGATTTATCGTTCAATATTATGAAATTATTATTCGACTGGCAAAACACAAATCTTTGAAAAGGGGTGTTTTATAATGCCGGTTTTATTTAACACATTTACTACTCGGATAACTCCATCTTTACCAGGAAAGTTGTCGACAATTGGACCCGTTTTCGAGCATAAGAGGGCAACGTTGCCTTCTTTTACGATAACTAATTGACCATTCTGGAAGTCCTATTGATTTTAGAATCATTTGGATCGTTGTAAATTGTTGAGATATTACTTTGGCCAACAATTCCAAAAATGAGAAATCACGGGTTGGCGATGTTGGAATTTAGTTAAATTTCCAGGAGACGTAGAAATAGCGACGTCTTGTGGATAACATGTTAGCGGAAAGCCGATCAAAAAGTGACCAGGTGTGAGAGGTTCAAGATTCTTAGGATCGTGGGACAAAGGACACAAGGGCTTCTAGCTTCTATTTGCGTTAGTACAGAGTAGAAGGATTCATATGTCAAATTAGTGTTACCGACTATTTTCACTAGATGTTTTACGCTTCTAATCCCTCTTTCCCATAGTCCGGCAAAATGCTGAGCTTTGGGCGGAACAAATTTCCACTCGATTTTATTTTTTAGCAAGATCTCTTGAATGACTGAATCGCTTTTATCAATCATTTAATTGTTTAAAACTAACACATAACTCATTGCTAGCACCTAAAAAATTTATTGCGTTGTCAGAGTGTAAAGTTTTGCATAGTCCTCTAAGTGCGATAAATCGCTTTAATGTATCTAAAAAGGATGCCATAGTTAGGTCACCTACTAATTCTAAGTGCACAGCCTTAGAACTAAAACATATAAAGAAGCATACGTATGATTTCACTGTTTTTCGATTTCTTGTCTTACCATCCTTTATTAAAACTGGCTCAGTATAACCTATCCCAGTGATATCAAACAGTTTACATTCAGTAAGACGCGATTTAGGTAAATCCCCCATTCAAATTGGGTACAATACGTTAGTATTTGCCTTGAAGTAAGTGACGCATTTGCACAACTGTTTTATAACAGTATTTCTGCCATTTATAGGCCAAAATGTATTTCGAATAGATGCTAGGACCGCCTGACAACCAGCGCTAAGTAAATGCTTATGTTCGTAAATTGGGATTAAATGGGTGAAATGG
This sequence comes from Phrixothrix hirtus, assembly GCA_024586415.1. Taxonomy (NCBI): domain Eukaryota; kingdom Metazoa; phylum Arthropoda; class Insecta; order Coleoptera; family Phengodidae; genus Phrixothrix; species Phrixothrix hirtus. The sequence continues at coordinate 7,336 of JAHWXV010908090.1, forward strand.
TTATCGCTAGGCAAAACTTCCGGGTGTTTGTTAGTGTAAGAGAATTGCGTGTTTGCTAAACGATCTCCCACACGAATAATACCTTGTTTATCAATAAAAGAATTCAAGGAAGAAAATTTGCTGTTACGATGTACGTTTTTGCTCGTGTTCAACGCATAAAGTTTTCGAGTAAACGATGTAGACTGTACCATTTTAATCAACAAAATCGTGGCTTCGTCTATTTTTTCAATTGTTAATGCACCAGAAATTCGGGAATGTTTAGATTTTAACCCCTTCTTAAAACGAATTATGTAAGTTAAGGCCAGTTGTAAGCTGCTATAAGACGAAAACTTGGTTATTATGTTGTGATCAAATGTTGTGACTATCATGTTAGCTAAAGTTATTGTACGCTTTTCTAAAACATCAGTAATGCTTATGTTAGACGATATTGGCCAATTTGGTTCATTATTTATCAACCAAGGTGGTCTATGATACCAAAGTATTGAGCTGTTCAATTATTGAGGAGTGCAACCTCGTGGAATTATATCCGGAGGATTGTGGTTGAATTAAAGGTGGTTCCATTTACCAATTCCGGTCAATTCCTAAATTTCTGCGATCCTGTTGCTGACGAATGTTTTCCACTCAGAGGGTTCAGCAGCAAGCCACAAAAGGACTATTTGGGAATCGCTACAAAAATATGGTTGATATTCAAGTCTAATACACCCATTAATTTGGAAGTAAGACACGTTAAAAGTAAGGCGCCGCACAATTCGAGACGAGACAGTGTTCTAGTCTTTAAAGGAGCTACCTTGCTTTTAGCTGCGATTAACGAAATTTGTCGATATCCTAAATTATCTGTTGTGCGTAAATAGACACATGCATCATATGCAGATAACGGCGAGTCCGAAAAACCATGTAATTGTACCTCATTGCAATTGGTCTTTGAAACTCTGTAGTATTTAAAGACGGCAATTTTGATTGAAACTGCGTCCATATTGTAAATAAATCTTGGGGTACGGACTCGTCCCATTTTAAATTTAGTTGCCACAATTTTTGTAGTATTATTTTTGCTCGAATAACTATAGGTCCTATTAATCCAAGAGGATCAAAAATCTTTGGAATTATTGATAAAATTTTACGTTTCAGAATATTATCTAATAGAGTTTCGATGTTCACTGAGTACATTAAGTTATTATTTTGCGAATACCATAATACTCCCAATGTTTTAACTACTTTGTCATTCGATATACAATATTACGGTAAGACTATGTTAAAGTCTGAATCAATGATATTGGATTCGTTCGCCATTCATTGCCTTAATTCAAATCCGTATAAGTTTAAAATGTGTTATAAATTGTCTTTTAGAATTTTTAACTCGTTTATGTTAAAGGATCATCCATATAAAAGTCATTAGCGATAACTTTACTCGCTGTTCTATAGTTTTCCATGTTTTCTATCGCAATTTGTTTTAAACATCGAGTAGTATTGAAACTGTCTGGCGCGGTTGCCTACGTTAGCGTATTTAATTCATAATGAAAAATCCGTTGATTCGAGTTTTCCCGCCAACCGATTCTTTGCAAATCGGGTTGAGCGTTTTCGATATTAATTTGGCGATACATCTTGGCAATGCCACTTTGATGACATAATGATGGCGCCTAAATCTAATTAGAATCGAAAATAAGACATCCTGTATGTTTGGGCCTACTAGCAGCACATTATTTAATGATTTACCGTTAGTGCTAGGTTGGGATGCATTAAAAACGACTCTTAGTTTCATTGTTGCTGATGATTGTCTCTCCACTGGACGATGCAGTAGATAATATACTACATTACCAGTTTCGACCTCACTTTCGTTAATTCTAGTCATGTGACCCAATTCTAGATATTGATTTATAAAATCTGTATATTTAGTCTTCGAATTGTAATCTCTGTTAAATTTTGCTTCTAAAGATAGAAGGCGTTTAATGACAACTTGCCTTGTATCGCCAAGCTGCCTGTATTCTTGTTTTATCGGCAAAGAGAAAACAAACCAACCGGTATTGTCTCGTTTATGGGTTTTTGCGAAATGCTGTTCACTTAAATTGTTCTCATGAGTATAAGTTTTATGTTTGATTACTGTTTCCTTTAGCTCCCAGAATTTTTCTAGTTGGTTTTGTGTATTTGATCGATACGTTACCAAAAGAAATATTTGAGGCGCGATTTTTGCTATAATTTTCAGGGGCCCCGAGACTATCCATCCTAATTTAGATTTCTGAAGAATCGGTTGATCTTTTCTTAATTTTATTTGATCTACGCAGATAAAATTGTAATAAATTTGAGCCCCGATTCAAATATCTACTCTTCGACTAACATTAAACTCTGGATCAGCAAGCTCGATGTTGTTCGGTTTTTGTAACATAGATTTAGAGATATTTTGTACCGGAATGCTACCTGATATGTTGTCTAAAACGAGGAAAGAATGAAACAGTGTAAGAGTTGTATACCGATTTGATTTTGGTTTGGGTTCTGGTTGTTGTTAAGGATGTTATGGAATTTATACCGTAGATAGACGTATTGGTATTTTGATGTGGTAATTTTAATTTAACAAATAAATCTTTACTAATGAAATTTGACGTTGAACCCGTATCGAGCAAGGCACGGCATTTTACTGCTCTATTGCAGTGATCATAAATGTATACTACCGCACTTATTAACAGTACCGTATCGCAATTATAAATTGCCGAACAGAATGCTGAGGGCATTTCAGAACTAATGTTATCATTTTTGGGGGCTACTTGTATGCTTTCATTTTGTGTGTGAATTACCTTATTATACGATGTTGAATTAACACTGTCGTTAAAATGAAACAACGTATTGTGTTTCCATTTACACATTTTGCACCCAGCTGACCTACATACCTGTGTGCTGTGATTAGAGCGCAGGCAGTCGGTACAAAATTTGAGTTTCTTAATTTCTACTAACCGAGATTTAGTGGGTACATTTTTTAATTTGTTACAGTTGTATATAAACTGTTGTTCCCTGCAAATTTGTCAGTTTGCTTTATTAGCGGCAAAATGTATGTATGTTTTTTGTTGCAATTTATTATTAATTGTTTTATTGTTCTTAAAATTAGAAACTTGAGTATTTTGTTTATTACTTGATTCGATTGATTCTAGCACTTGGCAACGTTGCGCTAATAATTTGGTTTATTCATTGATGGTGAGTAAATTATTAATTGTTAAGGACAGTTTCCCTGCCCCTTTAGGTGTAGATTCTAATTTACTGCCTAATAAGTAAATTAAAATGGAACTCCAATATTCTGTTTTTTCACCTAAATTTTCTAAAGTACGCATATGTTTTAGAAATTCGTCTAATAAGCGACATAATAAAATGGCGTCTTCCCTATGAACGACAGATAATTCAAAAGTTGCTTTAAATGAGTATATATTATTACTCGTTTATTTTTGTAACGTTTTTTCGAAACATTTAATGTAATGCTATAATTGCTATCGGTAACTTCCAAGGACAAAATTACTTGGGGACCGTAGCCCCTGCATAAGGCGAGGGACAAAAGTTATCTTCCTTTAATATTACGTCGTTCCCTCACTACAATTTTGCAAGTATATTTTGGGCATTCATGTTGAGGTGTACTACACCTCAATAGATACCTCTTATTGATCCCGGTGAAATTTCTTGGTGCTACATGCTTTTTATTTTCAACCCGTTGCGTATATGAAATGAAGTAAGATTATTCTATTTTTTCTTTTGTTAATAGTTTAGCTTATAGGAATAAATTTCTTTGGCCCTCTACTTTGGTTCTGGGTACCGTTTTGTAGTCACGAGAATTATAGAATAGTATAGCTTATTCAGACCACCATGTATCGTTGATGGTTTACGAATTGTTTTACCGCCAGCTTAACCCTTGCTGTCTTCGACCCCACAATTTATGAATCGTCCTTTCGTACAAAAAACGACAACTTTCGTTAGAAAAACGGCCACCCATTGGACTCTTTCAACTATCTACCACAACAGGTCAGATAGAACATTTGGTATTATTTTTATTTTACTTGTCGATCCAAGACTTTATTATTATCATCGTTATTAATTTTGCTTTTTGGTTCAACATGTTTTGTATGTCAAGGTACATTAAGTTGTTACATTCTATTGATAAAAGTATATAAGTTGTTAAAATGAAAGTTTACTATTATTGCTTATCATAACTTTACAATAACTTTCTATAATTGATTTTTAATCTGTAATAAAATCTTGGTCTTCTATTGTGTTATCTATTATTTTTTAACCAAAGAGGGTATTTTAAGCCGGTAACTAGAATAGTATAATAACAATATTGTACTAAATTTTAAAGGAACTCCTTTTATCAGCCGTAAATCAATATTTAATTAAAATTACTAGAGAACAGAATCATATGTTTTGAACTGCGTGTTCTCTTATAATTTGGGTAATTATATTTAGTATTAATCACTTTAAGCATCATTTCAGTAATCTATTCTTAGATTTGCTTCTTAAACGTAGCAAGCCACATGTGTCCTCAAGGAATGTCTCCTGTCCAATAAACGTTCCCAATGTTGTTCATCTGTGTATTTAGGGTCATGTCAGACTAAAGAACCGACGCGCAGTCTCAATCGTACGTGTAGACGTTAGAGTTGAGAATTGTGTGATCTGGCAGGGCCGTAATTGTCTCATTGTTTTGCATTAGAGAATCCCTATTTCGTTCTAAATCTGCAGGATATATATATATATATATATATATATATATATATATATATATATATATA
>JAHWXV010908135.1:0-10295 GCA_024586415.1 Phrixothrix hirtus
TTTAGCATAAGAACATTCCTTTCAGTTTTAATCCAGTTTCTGCAGTACCGTTAAGCGTCTGTCTCCGTTTGAAGGTAAGGTCACTAAGATCGTGACATACCGGGTGTTCTCCGAACACCGCCTGTTCGCAGTTGTCTTGAAAACAGTGGCGCCCACATTTACCGATTTATACTTATTATTTCTACAGTGTTTAGCCTCGCAGTACCGATGGACCACGCCTTGCTCCACTGAAGCTTTGTCGGCCCTGGTTAAACATTCGTGAATTCTGCCACATGCGTTATTGCCATATCGTCTTGTGACATAGTTACGTCAGCTGTGGTTAACGTGAAGATGATAAACAGGGTTCCGTGTAGGAGAACATATTGTTTCTGAAAATGGTTCGTTAGAATGTCTAGTAATTTTGTGATCGTTTTTTCCCGTTGTTAATTCGTATATATCGTGCTTAAGTATTGCTGATATAGTTAAGGGTTCTAAAAATTTGGGTTCTTTTTGATTTCTAAAATTTGTCTTAACAAATACTTTGTCTCCGACTTTAAATATTTTATTGACGTGTTTCGCGTTGAATTTCTCGTTGTTTTTGTTTTGTCTGATAGAGGTTATTCATTTTTAATTTATGTTCTGCTAATCGTGGTAGTAACTTTTGTCGTAATCTAAGTCAAAAGGGTTTTTGCTGTCAGTATGTCTAAAAACTATTTCAAAAGAGGTTAAATTAAATACAATGTTTTACTTGTCCGTTTTCTGGTATTTGTGTTAGTAATCTGCAATGTGCTATTATTGTTGAGTGTAAACGTTCAATTAGTGAATTAGATTGGTGATGATGTGTGGTCGTTACGTGTAATTGTATGTATTGCCGTAAAGTCTTTAAAAATTGTTTTATTGAATTCTCCGTCAGCTAAAATAATTGAAGGTGTAGTAAATGTACAAAAGTAATTCAATAATTGTTCTATTACGTCAGTTAGATTATATGATCTAAGGGAATAAGCTTGTGCAAATTTTGAAAAAGCGATTTCTTTCTTCGGTTTTGAATATGTCAATGTGAATTGTATAAAAAGGTTTGTTATTAGAAGATGTAAGTTGTAAAGGTTGTTTAATGGGGTTTCTATTATATTTTTCAGTTTTACAAATTCGACATTTATTTATAAATTCTGTTATGTCTTTAGTCATAGTTTTGTAATATTTTCGTTTGACATGTTCAATAGTAATTCCGCGGTGATTTGTTTTTCCCAGGTGATAATTTTTAATTTGGGTTGAACGTTCTTCTAATTCGGTAATACAGGGATATTACTGAGTATTGACGACCCTGGATGTCCCAAATAGGCAACCTAATTTACAATTCCATAGCTCGATATTCCAATACAAAAACATAAATACATTATTTGTCATATTTCCAACTGTCAATAATTAAGTTGTAATATTTAAACTACTACGAGTATAATGAACTACTAGTAACGTTGGTATTCAACTTTAATGTTATTTGAAAGCATAAATATTATATTAGTCAAGCGCGTTCGCAGTAGTTCAAATATCCTAGTCATTAATCTTGACATTTATTGTCCAATTGTATTCATTTATTAGAAGATGTATTCAAATAATGAAAAGACTGATATGATTTTCATTTTTGGTGAATGCCGGAAAAATGCCGTTGCTGCCGCAAATTTGTACCATCAACGCTATCCACATCATAGAGCACCGACTGACAAAATTTTTCGCAGCCTTGAAACTCAGTTAAGAGAAAATTGGCCTCCTAGTAAAAGACCTAGACAAAGAATTGCCACAAGTGAGTAGAATGAAATAACAGTTATACGTAGTGTAATGAAATAATGAAATAAACCAGTCTTCAGTAAGTAAAATTATACGTGCAAATAAATTTTATCCATACCATGTAATGCTAGTGCAAGAATTAAAAGTGCCTGATTTTGATAAACGATTAGAATTTTGTAATTCTATACTCCAAAAAGTCCAAGACGACCCTGATTGTTTAAGCAAGTGTATGTTTCAGATGAAGCAATATTTACAATTAACGGTGGTATTAATAGGCATAACTCTCATTATTACGCCCAAGAGAATCCAAAGTGGACGCGAGTAGAACCCTTTTAAACAATTCATTCCTTTAATGTTTGGTGTGGAATTTTAGGAGAGCGTATTATTGTGCCGTACTTCCTTCCAGGGGTATTAAATGGAGAAATGTTTTTAAATTTTTTGCAAAACGAGTTTGCGTTATTGCTAGAAGATGTGGACCTTCATGCACGCCAAAATTTGTGGTTCCAGTTAGATGGTGCACCACCTCATTTCCATCAAAACTTCCGGCAATTTTTATCAACTGAATTTAAAAATAGATGGATAGGAAGGGGTTCGATTAATCCATGGCCGCCACGAATTCCCGATATCAGTCCTTTAGATTTTTTCCTTTGGGGTGTGCTAAAATATCAAGTGTTTTTAACTCCGCTTGCTAATGTTGATGATTTAAAGGAAAGGGTTACAGAATCGTGTAGGTCAATAACACCAGAACTATTACGGCGTGTACAATGATCGTTTTTAAACATAACTGCACCCTGCGTAAGAGTCAGAGGTCGACATTTTAAGCAAAATTTACATTAGGTGTTTATTTAATAGATAATTAAAATTTTTATTGATATTTTCCAGTTAATTTCGTTTTCATTTTATATCCTGCTATTTTTATGCTTTATTAAAAAAATTTCTTTAACAAAGGTGAATATCAATTTTACTAGTAGTTCATTATACTCGTCGTAGTTTAAATATTACAACTTAATTATTGACAGTTGGAAATATGACAAACAATGTATCTATGTTTTGTATTGGAATAGCGACCTATGAAAGTGTAAATCGGGTTGACTATTTGGGACATGCAGTGTCATCAACTTGTGAATTGCATTTATGGAATGTATTTTTGTTTGTGAGAGTTTTTGTGAAATTTTAAAATTCTAAATATAATGTGTCGTCCGGAAAGTAACAATAATAATGAGAATTTGGTTGACAATATTCTATGAGTATTTAGTTAAATTTTTCCATTTTGTCCATGTCGGTTATATACACAGCATAATGTGTTATTCTATCATATTTATTAATTTTTATTTTTCGTGGTACAGTCACTTTTGAAAATTCAATTTGATTTTTAAAATGTTGTAATGGTTTTTCAAAAATAACTATTGTTGGTGAAGATGTGATTTGAGTATGAACAGTGCTGCTAAAGATTCTTGATAATTTTCGTCATGATCATTTTTATTAGGTTGTACTTTTCCATTAACCAGTTCACTTTCATTAGGTGTAAATGTTGGTATGTCAAATAGTTTACTAATATCTGGTGTGCTTGCTATGTTTGGAATAATAGTTTGATTTTCTAATATCGGTTCTGGGGTGTTTAGTCTTTCTGGTGTATTAATTGTTGTTGGATGAATTTGGATTCTTGATAGTGCGTCTGCTATTTTATTAAGTTTTCCGGGAAAATATTTAATCTCGAAATCATGCTCTTCTAATTTTAGTGCCATCTAGTTAATTTAGAATTTTTTTCTTTAAAATTTCTAAGCCAAATAAGTGGTCTATGATCAGTATATGAAGTAAATTTTGATCCGTATAAGTAGGGTCTGAATTGTTTTGTTGCCCGTATTATGGTTAATAATTTTCTTTCGATGCTAGCATATTTTTGTCCAGTATCGTTTAGAGTTCTTGAAGCATAGCAGATTGGTTTTCCATTTTGTGATAATACAGCTCCTAAAGCGAACTTTGACGCGTCAGTTCAAAAGTTTTTTCAAAGTCAGGGTATTGAAGTACGGGTTTTTAATTAAAATTCTTTTACAGTTTTCGAAATTTTGAATAAATTCGGTAGTATGTTCAATTTTGTTGTCTTTCTTTAAACATGTTAAAAATTTTGTTATTTTAGCAAAGTCTTTTACAAATTTTCTGTAATAACCGAAAAGTCCTAGAAATAATTTAATTTCTGTTCTAGATTTTTAAGCTGGAAAATTTTTTATCGCTGTTATTTTAGTGGGATCTGGTTTTATACCTTCAGATGTTATAACATGTCTTAGGTAATTTACTGTTTTATGTAGAAATTCTGACTTGTCAAGTTGTATTTTTAATCGTGTTTGTCTGTATTTTTCAAACACTTTACTTAGTATTTATAGATGTTCTTCGAGTGAAGATGGCAAATAACCATGTTATCTAAATATACGAGACATTAACTCGGTGTTAAACCTATTAGTGCGGTGTTAATTATTCTTTGAAATGTCGATGGTGTGTTTTTTAGTCCACAAGACATTCTTTTGAATTGAAAATAGCCTTCTTCTGTTGAAAATGCTGTTTTTTCTCTATCTTCTTCCTCTACTTCAATTTCGTGAAAGCCTGAAGCAAGATCTAGCGTTCAGAAATAGTTGGCTCTTCCTAGGTTATCTAAAACTGTTTCGATTCGTGGTAATGGATCCTTATTTAAGATGGTCTATTCATTGAGCTTTCTGTAGTCAATGACTATTCTCTATTTCTTTTGTTCCAGAGGTGTCATTTTCTTGGGGAATACCCAGATTGAAAAATTGTAGGGTGATTTTGATGGTTCTATTATATTGTAGTCTAGCATTTTATTTATTTGTTTCTTTAACTCTTCTCGGTGGACATGAGGATATCTGTATGTTTTGGTAAATATGGGTGAGTCTGTTTTAGTTCTAATTCGACGTTTGGTTAAGTTCGTTATTGTTAAAGGAATATCGAGTGAATGAAATACATCTTTATATTTAAAGCATAGATTTGTTAAAAGCGTCATTAAGGTGTTATGTTCTTAGATTGTTCCATAGGTTTTCGTTTACTATTTTGTTAATTTTAAAGTCTTTATTGTCTTTATTTGTTTAATTTTAAACTGTTTAATTTAATTTCTTTTGTACTAAAATTTTATAAGTATAGAGGGTCATAAATGTTTATTGTTTGGGATTTGTAAGAGACGTTTAAAATACTTGTTCGAAATCAACTGTTGTGAATTTTAACTAATGCTGATGACATTGTTACATTTTTATTGAATTTAATTTTCGGTGTAATTTTTATACCGTTTTTTCCTACTGCGGCTAATGATATGAATGTTTCTGTACGCGATGGTAAATGAATTTGTTTGATCGGTTCTTTGTCGGATAATATTTTCGAACAGTTGCATTCATTACATTTTTGAATCCTCTGTCGTGTTTTAGATGGATTATAAAAAAAGGAATTGTGATTTTACCAATTTGAACATGCATCCACTTGCAATCTACAAAGGTTGATAAGTTTAAAATTAAATCTGTTCCTATTAGTCCAATATAATGTTCGTTAAAGTTAAATAAATAGCAAAGGTGATTACTTGATTCATTGAATACATTTGAAATTGGTATTTCAGCTTACATAATGATGTCTAGTTGTACCGTGGGAAGTCGTAATTTCAAAGTCTTGTTGTAAAATAGAATTTGGAAAATGTTTTGTGACAAATTCGGAGGATATTATTGTTTTTGAACTACCGGTATCAATTAATAGTTTTTCTCCAGTTAAGGAAATTTAAATGTATGCTAAATTGGATTTGGGGTTACTATTGAAATGTTCAATTTTTTCCGAGGCTCTTCTTGAAAATTTAGGTTCTCGTAGTTATCATTGTTATATTCACATTAAGGGTAATAATCGTTATAATTATCTGAGTATTCTTGGTTATTGTCTTCGTTATAAGACGGTTCAGTATAGTTTTGGTCATAATATTTATTAGAATAATTTATATCTGATTGGTTTGAATCATCGTCGTGATAGAATAACTCTTCTGAAATGAAGTTTCTCGGTTGGTCAGACTGTTTAATGAAATTTTGTTTTGGGGGATTTTGTGTTAAATTTCTAAATTTGTTAGGGTTAGTCACCTGCCGGGTGGCTGGTCTTTTATTTATATGGCTAATGTCCACGGGTTCTGATTTGTGTGTTGGCCTGAAATTAGGGTTTGGTGCAGAAGCATTATCTTTTAAATTTCTAGAATTTAAATTGAAATTGCGTTAAAATGTATTAAAGTTTGGATTTTGAAAAGGTTTTACAAATGATCTTTGTGTTGGAAACGGTTGAGTTTGAAATGTTCTATTATAAAAGTTTTGATTTAGAGGTTTTTGGTACTTGGGTTTATTTTAAAGGGGTCTATTATGTGACTTTTGATTCGAAGGTTTTTGATTTTGAAAATATCTTATGTCATGTTCTTCCTTGGACATTCTTAGGGCTGATTCTAAAGTATCAGGATTTCTAATTATAAATGCGCCTAGATTTTCATTTAAGACGCTTATGTAAGTTTTTAGGGCTAATTTTCTGTTTAGATCTAATTTGTAGATTTTTTATTGCTTGAGATTCGTTACCTAAGCATATTTTGTTAGTATATATCGCTAATTGCGTATGAATTTTATTATAGAATTGAATGCGGTCATTTCGATTTTGTTTCGTTCTAGTGAGGTCAATTAATAAATTCGTTTCTGATTGTTGATCTCCGAAGTTTTCAATTAGAGTTTGTTTTAATTTATACCAGGTACTATAGTAATATCCTGTTATAATTTCGAGAGCCTGATCCTTTAATTTATTTCTGATAGAAGAAAGGATGAGTGTATTAATGTAATCTAACGGATTCCTAGTGCAAAATTGATCTATGATATTTAAACAGACATAATAAATTTTGGGTTGCCATTGTAGTTGAGAATTTAGTTTAGGAATTGTAATTTTGAATGTATTTATATGAAAAGTTATTAATTTTAAATAAATTTAGTTATGCGTATTTTTTAAATAAAGTTTTAAATCTAAAATTTAATTATAGAACAAGTAATTATCTTTGTTACCTTAAAATAATTGATAATGTTTTATCTATTTTCTTGAAATAAAAGTTTACTTTAAGAAATGTAAATTTTACAAAGATAACGCGTTGTGGTTAATTAATATATATATAAATTATTTTATGTAGGGTGATTTTAATTATAAAAGTTTATTTCAAATATTTTGAAATTAGAATTATTATTATAATTCGTTTTCGCTAATACGTTGCGAATTAGAATTTATTTCAAATGTTATTTTATTTTCACTAATACGTTGTGAATTTAAAATTTGTTTTAAAAATTATTTTATATTTCGTCTTCACTAATACATTGTGAATTGGAAATTATTTATATATAAAAATTGTTTAAAACTTATGATTTTTTAAATCGTAATTATTTGTTAGTTTATCCTACCTATTGTTTTTAAGTCATTTGGTTTTTTAAATATTGATTAGCAATATTCCAAAAATCTCGCTTGTTTAAAGGCAAATGTAATTTCAATACTAAATATTTATAATTATTGTCTATATTTTTCAAAAAATCGTTAATTTTTCTTACATATGGTTCGCTATAGTTGCGAGGTCGCTATTCGTGCGATAGAAGGTTCCAATAACCAGGCCTCTGCAGCAGAAGCCTTCTCGTTGGCGATGCTTGTCCTCAGAGTTTTCTTGTTGCAGGAATTGATGTTGATTTGATGCAGCAAATTTCTCTACCTGACTTTTAGAATTGTTCAGATTTACAATAAAGGTTTAGGAATCATGGTTCCTTAATTATTTTAAATAAGGACCTTTGTGAATCCTACCGACTGCGCCAGTTTAGTTTGTACAAAGGCGAAACTCCTTTTTAAAAGGTTTATTTTTATTTTACAATCAAACTGCCCACCCCGGCAATCAACAATGTTTTCCATATGTTTCATGTTCTAGAAATCTTAAAACTTCAATTAAATTAGTTTTCTTGTTTTAATTAAACCATGACGATTTTAATAGTGAAATATTTTAGTATACAGACTTATTGTAATAATTACTGTGCTGTGAGAATTATATTTTTATGTAATTATTTTAAAAATCATAATGAAGGTTTTACAAATTTTTTTTCTCTGATGAAGAATATAATCATATTCGAAATATTGGAATAAAATAAATGAAGTTCACAAGTTTTAAATATTTATTAAATATTGTGGAGCAATATACGTTAATATAATTTAGAAGAACAAGTAGAAACTGATATTAATTACATCCTGACTGAATATATACCTAAACTTAATCTAATTGTTATCTTTACCACAGTTTCCTATTCCTGCTGAGAAATAGTGTTAATTAATGTGTAACTTACGACTTTGTTTTTGTTGACAAAATATCATGTTACCTTTACTATTAGAGTACTTTTTCGGATTAAGGTCGCCAGATGTTTTAATAAAAAGTGGTCAAACGTATTTCTTTAAATCATATAAGTTTGTTTGTATGTAGTAAAACACTAGTGTTTATTTGATAAATATCTTAAATTCACATAAGTTTTATTTACATTCATTTGTAGAAACATATCTTTTACTGTATATAAATTCCGCAAAATTTTAATGAAATTCATTTATCATTAAGATTTTTAAAAAAGTTGTTATAACCAATTTTAAAAATATCGCAAAAAACAAAATTTCAGAAAATATCTAAAAATGACAGAAACAAAGTTGTACTTCCGGTTATTCGATTTTAACCGAATTTTTAATTTTGCATACAAAGGTAGTCATAACCTCATTTTTCATTTAGCTAGGACGTTTACTTTCATAGTTATTTTATTCAGAGTGGTAGAAATACCCGCAGTTCTAATTTTATGGCAAAATTTTTGAGAACCTCCTTGATTATATGAAAAGCCATTAATAAATGATTAAGAAATAGAGTAAGATTTCGAGAAAATTGCGAAAACCCAATATTATGGATGCAATTTGTTTATGCTACCTAGGACACGTAATCAAAAACATAAATGCCACTTTGGGAGTTAGTAACAAATCAAGGATAATGAATTGGAAACCGGTAAACAAGTGTTTCTTGGTTGATTATTCCTTTTGGAAAATGAATTGTATAATTGATAATTGAAAGATCAGTTTGACGTGTTTTACTAAACATGTCACAGAACCAATTTTTATTGAAATTACACTTATATTTGTAAAAAAATTAAAATTAGGCCTGCCACAGAACATTTTAACAATAAAATGTCGACAATGCAGGCAAAAATCTGTTGCTTGATCAATTATTGGTTTTATGGCACTGATACCTTATATTCAGAAAATCGGTTCTATTCTCCTAAATATTTGGTGATGGTTATAAATTTGATTATTGACTTTATAATTAAAATTAACCATTTTATAGTACATTTAATTTTACGAACATTTACAAATATCTTAATGAAAAATAGACCCAAATTACCAATTTAGCATAATAGGAATTGTGTAAAAGTTAATATTTTTAATAATATAATTTATAGCCACTTTCATAACCGCCATAAAATATTTTGTAGAATAGAGCTGATTATATAGAAACAAAATTTTACGAACTGACTGAATCAGACTGTTTGGTTTTGAACATAAATATTTATGCCGGTCATGTGGATTTAGGAAGTGGAAAGAGACATTACAATAGTGTGGTTATAGATTTAATGCAGAATAATGTGAATTTCAGACACTTCGTTTGTAGGGATAATATTTAGAACAGCATTGAATTAGCTAAAGACTTTTTAAATTTGGGCATACATTGTATGGGAAAATTATGTAAAAAGAAGAAGCAGAGTATGAAAAAAATGGAGCAAGCTAAATTATTGAAAAGGCCAAACTATAGCCAAATACTGCAATGACATTATACAGGAAGTATTTTTAATTGTGAAGCATCAAGGTCATCAAAATGACTGAAATAATTAAAAATTGCTGCTTAATAGCAATATGCACTACAAACATGATTGTCATCTCGTTATTGTTTCTCAAGTTGTATGTACTTTAGTGTCAGCTGTGAATGAAATAAAAGCTACTTTTAAAAATTCTTTTATAGTTATTTTAAAAAAATATTTGCTTAAAAGCTATACAGGGCTATTGCTGAGTAATGACGACCCTGAATGTCCCAAATAGGAAACCCAATTTACACTTTCATAGGTCGCTATTCCAATACAATATATACCTGATTTGTCATATTTCCAACTATCAATAATTAAGTTGAAATATTTAAACTACTACGACTATAATGAACTACTAGTAAAACTGGTATTACCCTTGTTAAAGAAATTTTTTTAATAAAGCATAACATAGCAGGATATAAAATGAAAACGAAATTAACTGGAAAAAAAATAATAAAAATGTTAATTATCTATTAAATAAGCACCTAATGTAAATTTTGCTAAAATGTCGACCTCAGCTGCAGTTCTGTTTAAAAACGATCGTTGTACACGCCGTAATGTTTCTGGTGTTATTGACCTACACCATTCTGTAATCCTTTCCTTTAAATCATCAACATTAGCAAGCGG
>JAHWXV010908246.1:0-10562 GCA_024586415.1 Phrixothrix hirtus
TGTGCTTTTTACATGGTACAAAATGCTACTTTGTGAGAATATGATGAGGTCACCTTAAGGCAGCTGTGTAGCCTTGAATTCTTATGGGAATTTTCATGAGTTAAAATAGGTTTAATATGTTACGAGGTATGTCCAAAAAGTTTACTTAAAAAGCAATTTACGCTTAAATAACGGAATGTTTTTAATAATTTCGAAACGGAATTAAATGCAAAATTAAAACACTATACGTAAATAATATAATTCGACATGCATATTGATGTTACTGACTTTAGATAATTTACAAAAAAAAGAATTAGCGATAGCTACAATAAAATTTACATAAATTCGATAATTTGATACAGAAAAACCAGCGAGAGCTGACACCCTTGGCATTGGAATGACTGCAATTCGAACAATTCTTCACACACATTTAAATGTGAAAAAGTGTGTTGTCGCTGGATGCCATCGTTTAGCAGAGGAGCAAAAAAAAGCGAGAGTTGACTGGTGCCTAAACAACCTAGAACGCTACCATGAAGGTACGTCTAAGGCAGTTTACGATATCATTACAGGCGACGAAACCTGGATCTCCTGCTACGATCCATTAATTAAGCAGCAATCTTCCCAATGGATGTTTCAAAATGAAATGCGACTTACAAAAGTGAAATAATTACGAAGTTGTGCTAAACAAATGATTGCTTCTTTCTTCAGTCGTACTGGTTACATTTGCTCCGTTACCCTTGAGAATAAGAAAACAGTTGCTGCAGTTTAGTATACTACCATTTGCTTGCCGACTATGCTCTAAAAAATGCAGAAAAACCAAATTGGTCTGCATCATGACAATGCTTCGGCTTATGCTGCAAAGTTGATAACAGAGTTTCTTCTATCTCTGGAATCAAGTTAATGTCACATCCACTTTATAGCCCCTATTTAGCTCCTTGCGATTTCTTCCTCTTTCCAACTATTAAGAAGAAATTACATGGAATCCATTTTTTAACACCAGGGAACGCTGTAAAGGCATTTGAGGAGCATGTTAGCGCAATATCCAAAGAAATCTGGGCTGCCTGCTTTACGGAATGGTTTCAGAGGATGTCAAAGTGCGTGGAATGCACAGGAGAGTACTTTGAAAAATTATAAATATTGTTTGTTTAAATATGTTTTCTTATTACCCCGTATTCAGAAATATATAATGTAGCCCTCGTGCATGTTGATACGTTCAAAGCTAACGGGTTTGGTAGCACAAGTGACGGCAGCACTGCACATCACGCATTTACTAATTCAAGTTATTTTGCTAAATTTAATCAAGTTTCAACTTGTCCTAATTGTATTATCTGGCACATATCAACTTAATACAATTAAATTTGAAGATTTTTGTTTCGCAATTGCAAATTTATATTTTAAAAAGTACCTTTAATATATCATGCCAGTTACAGTACATAAAGTGTTGGCAAATTCATTATTGAAAACATGATATTACCTTTAGGTGAAGAAGCAGCCGAAGACCGCAATAGGTTTTATAAATATGATCGCCAGTTCCATGCAAGAAAATTTAGTCGTCAGGCAAATCTATTAGATGTCTTTAATAGAGCAATGGATACTTCAGTTCCAGTAATTCTAACGATTAATTTGCAAAAAAAGATTAAACGTCAACATAAATTAAAGTTTCTTCCAGAATGCTGGCAATGTTGAATGAGACGCAAATAGTAGGATGGTCTTCTGCAGATAAACAAGAATGCGAAGATTTTCTGGAAGAAGAATTATCACATAGTGAAGAAAATCTCGCTGAATGTTTTGGGCAAGAACATTTAGAAGAGTTAAATGATTTAGTTTTAGAACATGAAATTAAATAGTATCTAATTATTTCATAAATAAATTCTCCATTTTTGTGGGTATTCGGTATTATAAATTTAGTGAAAGTATCCCTTATTGTTAAAAAACGTATAAACAACACTGAGGTTAATCAATCTTGTTACCAATTGCATTTTATTAACATTGGCCAAGAAAATGTGCTATAGAAACCAATGTGTAGTTCCCCAAAACATCGGCGCTATGAGTTTTTGCTTGGAGAGCATTTGATTGAACTTATGAACTTTTGGCAATGCATTTCCATTGCATAGATTTTCGATTTCCTAAAACAATTCGATCCAAAAATCATGTCTTTTGTTTTGTGTAATTCAAGTTCAAATCGATTACTTTTATTCTCGCACACAATTTTCAGTACCCTAAATGCCACGAATAATACTGACCAGTGTGCATCGCAAACAGTTTAACATATTTTCTAGTTCAAAAAATGTGATCCAGTTGGCACTTTCTATCGCACTGCCGCGCGCGCAAGCTTGTCGTCCATGATTGAACTCGGATAGCATGTACGACATTCATCAAACATATAGAAGTAAATTAACTTTCCATGCTGGTTTTTACAAAAAAATAAGACACCTTTTCGGAATGGTGTTTAAAATGCGGTCTCTCTTAAGTTTTTAAATATGATGCCTATTGGTAAATGTCCTAATATAATAATTAAAACATTATTTACAGAAGTAAAACGGGACAAAATATAACTGTAACGAATATGAAAATCTTTACCACCGAATAATTTTTCAATGGAAGGAACACCAAAATAGACTTTGATTTTCTGAAAGAAACAGTTTTCTGCAATAACCGGTTAAGTAAATATATGAAAATGTGCATGGCTGAACCTTAATTTAAAAGATAATCAGTGCAAATACGAGTATTTTATTTTGAAAGAGCTAATAAACATTAGGAATTTGTGGTTCTCACTTCAACTAACTTCCCCGAATAATACTTTTCCACTTGTTTTGCAAAGAACATAAAAGCTAAGCAAATTTGGGTGCTGTAAGAACTTAGATGATTACCGTCATGGATTTTAATAACCGTTTTTTAAAAATGGAGTGGGCGACGGCATACCTTCATAAGCAAATTTTTTTTCAAAAAATGCAAAAAGCAACGTTTATTATGTTTCAAACGATCACAAAAGCAAGTTTGGGCGGGGCAAGTAATTGATTAGGTGACCGCATAATTTTTTATCATAAAATTCATTCCAAACTTGCAAAAGGTTATTTAAATATAAATTCGTTGCTAATGGATTTTTTATAAGCTGGATTATATTTAATTACTTCCATACAAATTATATTCTATAAATTACGAATAAAACAAGAATAAAAATCAAAGATAAAATAACGCAATAATAAGTTATAGAAAATACGTTAAAGTACCACTAAACCTTCAGTTTGACGTATCTAAACGCGATGTTGTTAAAACCAAGCAAGCTTTTGTTGCATATGTTTTCTTTACGACTTGCTTCTTAAATGATTCAAAAATACGAGTACATCACATTGAAAAATTAATTTAAAAGGAAATATGCCAGTGTATATATTTGACTACCTTTTTTTGTATAGTCTAATCAAAAATGTATGTTACCAGAACAATCAGGAAATTCTAGAATAGTAAGGAACAAAATCAGTCATAATAATGATCCAATAAATTGCAATGCCATAACTCGTTGCTGATCTTAAATCTAATTGACAGATATCGGTTACCGCAATGAGTCATTTATGATTACATCATCTATTTTATTATAAGGAAGGTGTCAGATTGTTCCAAAACGTTCCATTAAGTTTTTATGGTTTTTAGTTTTTGTTATATTGCTCCCTTCTTAAGACTTTTACGTCCAGTAACAGTGACCTTGGACTTTACACTTACGATGGTTCTACCTTCGTTGGCGAATATCGGAATCTGCACTGCGATCCATACTTGCAGCTCCATTTCTTAAAAAAATGGCAGTCCACAGATTTTGTCGTTGGTGGAGTTCCTTTTGGATTCCAACTACACATCAGGATCTTGACACCAGCGCCTCGAAACACTACCTCCAGCATTTTACGTACCACGCGCCAATTAAGCTGGTCTAGGCCGCAGCCGAGCCTTGGTACGGCTAACATTCTTCCAGTATCGGTACAAACTTGTTTCCTTAGATCCCATAATGCCTTCCACAAGTCTTCATAGCGTGGATTTTGATGGGATAATATTTTCGTCGCAAGGTAGTAAATACTTCGAATACCTTGGCTATGACGGCGTAGTAGATGACATGCCTTTCCAATGTCTGGCTCATATTGCTGTATTTCTTCTACCACCATACCGTACCACCATAACTCTTTTTAAACTCAACTGCGATGCCACGACACATTTAGACGTTTTTAGTGACGCAATGATTTTTATATTCCTCAGTGGTAACCCCAAATCGAGGTCTTTCCTCTAGGAAATTTCATAATGGGGTAGATTACATCGTTGATCCTCTTTATCATTTTAAACGGATCTATCCCAGATCTTTGCAATTTGGTAGATAGGCCACGTCATTGCCGAGCTGCTACATCCAAACCAGGTTATACATCATGCATCCTAGTGGCATTTTATTTGATCATTGGAAATCTGGATCTTTTTGCAAACTCTTTCGTGAATTGAGTGTAGTTTCTTCCGAAGGCCTTCAGCATATGCATTTCCAGCAACTTATTTTTCTCCAGACTTGTTTCCAAACTCCAAATCATACGGTAATCTAATTTCGCGCCCAAAAACCACTCTAACTGGGGTATCTCCTGTTGTTTAGTGTACCGCTGAGCGATATGCCATCAGGAACAGATTTAAAAACTGGTCTCAATCTCTGTAACGGTCCGAGACAACTTTTGACAAATATTTTCCCTTGTTCGATTCATGGTTCTATCATTCCATTGACTGTGGATGAAGAGCAGTGGCTTTGGTTTCGCATATCTTCAACGGTTAATCGAGGGTTTAGAACAAGGCTGACTCAAACATCTTTCTTGGTCTGAATGTAATGCCAAAGAAATAACGAAACGGTTAAGCAGTTCTTTTACCAAGGTTTCGGCCACTGTAACTGCCCGTTGATTAGGTAGAGCGTATGCTTCAGCCCATTTACTAAAATAGCTCATTGTAACCAGGATGTTTGTGTTCCCTATTTCGGTTTTTGGGAATGGACCAACTCTTTTAAATAGATTACCTACATTATATTGCCACATCGGTGCTTTTCGCGTCCCCAATCGACCGTTTCCAGACGCATATACGATTACACATTTTCGATACCATTCCTTGACATCACCCTTACCGTTCAACAAAATCTTTCACCCACCTTTTCCAGAGTTTCCTTTACTCCCATATTCTCTCCTGATGGAACATCATGCAGATGTCGTTGAATTTTCGCTACGGTGTTCTTCGGAACCACCAACTTGCATTCGTTTTTTACTCACATCATTATTTCAAGGGCTCCCTTCAAAAGCCCATCCTGAACTTTCAAAGGGTCCCATTAAGCCCAATATGCTTTAACAATGGGACTAAATGAGGCCATCGCCTCTCAACTTGGTCTTTGACGTTCATTCTTCCATTTTATAGCACCCTCTTGTCTGGGTCGTTTTCTTGATCTTGTTTGATATCATCTGGTTTCCAATCATCGTTTCATCGTTACTTACAATAGTACTGTTGATAAGGGGACCTTCAACTTTGACTCCAACCGAGTGCAATGCTTGCAATCACTGTGCAAGGCCGTCTTGATAAAGCATCGGCATTTCTATGTATTCTTCCGGCACGATAGTCAACTTGTAGCTGTTCAATCTATCTCGCTATTTGGCCTTCTGAATTGTTAAACTGTAGAAACCATTTCAATGCTGCATAGACAGTTCTCAATAAGAAATTTCATCCGTCAAGGCATTTGTGAAAGTGTTCAACGGCCTTTATCATCGCTAGCAATTCTTTGCGCGTAACACAATGGTTCCTCTCAGGTTTGGACAACACTTTGCTAAATTACTCAATTACACTTCCTTGACTATCTTAGATTTGCGATAGCACTGCACCGTGTAAGCGCGTCTAAAATTCCTGCAACACTTGTCATTGATTTGGGAACATCCTATATATTTATAAGTAAATTAATAACAAAATCAAATGGGTAAGCTACTAATATCAATTTTGTATTTAAAATTATAAACACGGATTTTACAGGTTGCTACCAATCATTAATAATTATTAACATTCAGAAACGTCCGCTTCACGCTATTAAAACAATCTACATCAACTTTCTCACGGGAATGTACATGCTTCTATAAATAAACGTTAACCACCAACCCTCCTTGCCCCGGAAATCTCAAGGTGAAACTGCATCAAACAGGCAATTTAGATCAGACCTCTCAAGTGAAAGCATGATACAATGAGTCGTGTCGTTATCAAGTAGTAAGGCCGCGCAAGAATTCAGAGAATTCGAATTAGGTACTTTTAACGACTATAAAATACCTGAATCTTGCTGAATTAGGCAGGTTGGGGCTGTATGCAAAATTGAAAAATTGGGTCGAGTATTCGTTATCCCCGGTCAATGTTGTCCATAGGGCTGTAGGACTTCTCGGAGAGTACTTTACGTACGCTTTATTTATGAAATTCTGGAGGCTTTGGGGCCTGCTATCAAAAGTCACCTAATTCAACGCAAGTACAAATAAGTGACTTTTTTCGGTAAGTTCCTTCCACCTAAAGAGTCATCGAGCTTCACTGGGAAATCCGACAATCAACCTCTGTTTCGTAACTTAATATTAATGAGGGAGCTACTTGTATTAGGAAGCAGTTAGATAGTTTGTTCTTATTGTGTGAATTTTTAATTAACCAACCAAAAATAAATAGTTAATTTAGATAAGTACCATAATCTGAGTCCATCCTTAAAAAGAGGTCAATATTTTATTATTAAGTAAGGTAATCATTAGTAATCAAATTCAGGGGTCCCCTATTTATTGTAGTTTTAATTATTAAGTAGTTGTTTGTTTAAATGTACTCATATTATCTGTAATAATTTATGGTATTCTCATTATAAGTGATTTAGTTAAAAACAAGTTATCTTATTATTTCATTATCCTAAATAACATTAGTAGTAAGACGTAGCAGTCTTTTTCTTCAAGGAAAACGTTAGATATAAGTAGGTAAAACATTTACAAATAGTAAGTCTAGCTGAACTACACTAAGAGTACTTCTACAGTGGCTTATGCCAAATAAGTATTGATAAATATCTCATGGTAAATTATCACATTTGGCTCGAAATAAGATTCCTTATCGTC
Organism: Phrixothrix hirtus; assembly: GCA_024586415.1. Classification (NCBI taxonomy): domain Eukaryota; kingdom Metazoa; phylum Arthropoda; class Insecta; order Coleoptera; family Phengodidae; genus Phrixothrix; species Phrixothrix hirtus. The sequence continues at coordinate 7,089 of JAHWXV010908246.1, forward strand.
TCGTTTCTAAAGAAGATCTGCCGCCAAGATACTTAGTTAAGGTGGCGCTCAAAACTTACAACGTTCTTAAATTGTTGCCTAAATATTTCTATCAAAGACCGTAAAACCCCTCTTTTTCCACTGTCTCTGCCAGAGCTGCTAGCTATTCAGGGCAATCGACATTTTAGACAGCGTTTGGAGCCTCAAGAGCTTTCCGGACCGTTATAACCGATGTCGACGTGGCTAGCATCTTCCCTCTAATCTAGGGTGACTGAGTATAGGTGCCGACACCAAAGTTCGTTTAAGTGTTTCAAATGACTCCTGCTAGCTATCGCTCCATAAATATGCTTGATCTTCTTACGTACAAACCCTAACCCCAAGAAGTTTCGTAATTTATGTTTATCTTTTGGTTGCGGCCATTCTTGTACGGACGGGATTTTCTCTGGGTCAACTGCCACACCTTCAGAAACCGCATGACCCAAATATTTCACTTTGTTTTGAAACACCTTGCACTTTTTAGGTCTAAGTTGTAGATGTGCACTTCGTAGTTTTTGAAACACCTCTTCGAGATTTTTCAGGTGTTCATCAAAGGTCTTTCCAATAACTATGACATATTTGCCAAGACAACTTTCTCAGGATCAATTCTATTAACCTTTCAAACGTTGCTGGTGCATTGCACAAGCCAAAAGGCATCACAGTCAACTGCCAAACGCCAGATCCAATAGAGGATGCTGTCTTTTGCCGAAGTTCAGCTTCCGCACCGACTTGCCAATGATCACTTTTCATGTCTAGAGTCGAAAACCATTTGGAGCCGGAAATCGTGTCTAAAATGTCGTCAATTCTGGGTAGAGGATAGTTGTCCTTTTTGAACACATTATTTAAACAACGGTAATCAACACAGAATCGATTGCTACCATCTTGCTTATTGAGTAGTACAACTGGCGATGCCCAAGAACTGCTGCATGGCTCTATTATCTCTTCACGGGCAATGTCACTGATTATGTGTTCGGCTTCCTTTCGTTTGGATAAAATCAGCCTCCTTGGTCGTTGGAATATTGGATGAGCATCACAGGTATTTATTTCATGCGTCACAACACTTGTTTTTCCTTTTAAGCCGTCATCGGTGACAAATATTTTGGCTTCTCGTTCGATGAATTGACTGATTTTATACTTTTGCTCATGACAAGAACTCGAATGTAGCATGCAGTTTAGATAAATTATTTACAGGTAAACCCTTCTCATTAGCTTTTGTGCAACGTATCACAGATGAGATAGGTGTGCACGTTCCTAATTCGGTGTACTTCTTTAGCGTTATTTGAAAGGTATTGGCGTTCATCAAGCAAGCAGGTGTTGTTTCCTTGGCCTTGATCAACACTCTTCCAGCTAGAATACCACTACCAATACTTATGTTGCTAATTTCTAGGATTTCTACACATCCCACCCGAAAGTCTCCATTCGGTTGGCCTATAACTATTGTTTCACTGCTCGGTGGTAATGTCAATTCTTTTACTAGGATTATTTTTATTGCATGATCATCTCGTTAGTTAATGGGCATCCCTTCATCATCAAGTTGTATGATGTGATACTTCAAGTCTAAAGCGAAGTCAAACTAAGATATATCCATATCCAACATAACAGGTTCTTCAATATTAGCTACTAGCACGCGATGTGCACACTTCCTTCAACCTATCTCAATATATAATAACTTCACCATGAACGGTTGCACGGTTTTCTGTAGCTATACGTAATCGGAGCTGTGAAGACAGCAATCTTCCATTCTCAACAGTGTTTGGTTTCATTATTGTCTTCGTTGCTCCTGTATCCACCAGCATTTTGCAATTCTTCTCTTAAATCGTTCCATTAATATAGAGAGTATCCAGTTTATGTTTTAACGATGCCACTAGGATAGTTGCTTCCGGGACATCGATATTCCCCCCTTCACATCTATCCTTTCTAGTTTTTCTGATGCTTTGTATTATCAGCAGGACTGCCTCTTAGCAATTTTTCTGTACATGTCCCCATTTACCGCACTTCCAGCATCGTAGTTTATGTTCCTTTGGTTTTTACGTCTTAAGTGATCTCAATAATATTTTTTCTAAACCCTCAATACTATCTTTGACTTCTTCGACTACACGTACGCAAGCATCGCCCTTCGATGCTTGATTGGCAGCTTCAAATTGCAGTGCTTGAACCAATGCCAATGTAAGGTCACGCAAATATGCTAATCTAAGTGACTGTTGTGTTTCAGAATCCCTAAAACCATCGACAAATGTTTGCACCCCAATTTTTTCAATAAAGCTTTATGGAGCCGTTAGGTATTCTAATCTTACTAGCCGTGCAATTTCAGTTTCGAATTCCTGGAAGTTCTCTCCTAGTTTCTGTATACGATTTCTTAATTGGGCACAGTAAACCGATTGCAGATGTTTATCTCCATATTGCATTTCCAATCGTGAAACAAGTTAATCGAAGTTGGCTTAATATAAATTCTTCTTTAATGCATCTTGACTTGATTCAATTTGATCCTGTAGTTTATTTTGGTTTGCATTAATTGTTGCCATTTCTTGTAATTACCTTTGCTTGCATTAATCGGTAATACTTGTTCGTAGTTTCTTCCTGAAATTTACTTTGGTTTGAATTTATAGATACCATTTCCTCCTTTAATTTGTTGGTAATTTCGTTTTGCAATTTATTTTGATTGAATTTCATATTTTCTTGATTAGAATCCATTTTATCCAACATTTTTTGCAACATTTCCATCAACGACTCCATTTTTTGGTTTTTCAGCACTATTTGTCTCTGGCAAATAAAGACAATTAACACTAGCTTTTAATTACTAATAGTCTGTGTGTTTACACTTTTAATAACAAACCCGACACTTGGCACCAATGTAACAAAACTAGTTAATTGTTTTAAAATCTTTATTTATATTCACTAATACTAGGATGATTTATATATACATATTTATTTACATATTTATTTCACTACACTAACAACAAAAATTTACATTTCCATTTATGTCTATTTATATTTACATTTATGTGTCAGTACTATCAGTACAAGATTCTCATTAAAAACTAAAACTAAAGGAATTTAATCTGCTATTTATATAGATACGAAGAAAGGTCCTGAACAATAAGGAAACTCTAGATTAGTAAAGAATAAAATTAGTCATAATAATGATGCAATAAATTGCAATGCCTTGACTTATTGCTGACCTTGAATTTAATTGACAGATATCGGTTACCACAGTGAGTCATTTATGATTACACCATTTATTTTATTATAAGGAAAGTGCTGGATTATTTCAGAACGTTCCATTAAGTTTTTATTGTTTCTAATTTTTGTTACAGTATATATTGCTGTGTTCAATTTGGCCAGTTATTAGCGATTCACGCAAATTTAAAAAATACCTGAGTAATTACTTACAAAAAAAATGCAATCAATACCTAAAGGAAGTTTATTGAATGTAAATACAAATTATAGATAATGTCATAC